>JANCMC010027782.1:92517-120895 GCA_024363005.1 Charaxes varanes | reverse complement strand
CAATCCGCATGCCAATACGGAACCGAAATCTCTCTCATAAACTCAGAATTGGCCAGACCAGAAAGAAAGAGCTCCATTGATTTCAGCTACATACTTTTTTACTTATATTGAGAGTAACCAAGAAGTGGATGTGACATTAAAAGATCTAAGATACGAGTTGTGAATAACAAAATAATAAGTAAATAATAAATAAATATTAATAAAACCCCTCAAGCTAGACGGCCTGTATGGTACATTTTTTGAAATCACAATTCTTAACGTATAATAAAATACGTACTGACGGAATTTTTAGACATAAAAAAAAACAATGTTATAAATTGGTAGCCTCGAACTAGCTAAAAAAATGTTAGTTGCGAAGATTTTTCGGTTAAGGAATTCCCTCAAACTTGGCAATCGGCTTGGGTTATTTTTTGAAATCACAATTACCGCGGCTAAAGTATTTGTGGCGTCAATGTGGCAACGTTGAGCAATTCTATAAACCTTGGAAGCCAAGTGTTAAAATAATTAGCCGTTTGCATCACGTATATGCAATTGTCTGGTCCAAAATCTACCTATATATGATTTGGAATAAAGTACCAATTGTATAAACAAGTAATCATCTAAGTTATGTAAAATTTCTTAAGCACTTATATTCAAAATCATGTCATGTTTTGTACGAAAAAAAATTGGCTTTAAATTATTCACAAATTTCAGTAATTTGTTTACTTTACTAGGGGCAAACAAACTGGCGGTAGGCGACTACCGACGCCCATCGGCACCAGAAATCTCGCAGATGCATTGCCGGCCTTTAAATACAGCGATATCTCACAAGCCGAACGAAACGCGACAACCTTACCATCACTTGACGAGACAGGATTGCCACTTCACGATGATCTAACGTGACAGAGAGATACTGCACTACAGCGTGGCGCTACCTTTAATAATTTTGTTTATAAGAATAGATAGGACCTTTCTTTTTGGTCATTGACATACACAGCCTGTTATCTTTATTGACAGGGTTAAACGTTCCATGATATGTAAAAAAGTTTTGATTGCAAGAAATATTAAACTATTTTACATAAATCTGCGAATGATATAAGGAATAATCAGTGAATTGAAACCGAATGATTTACTACAACACCGCTACCATAGTTCATAGCTGCACTGATTTTCTGAACCTCAACGTACGTTTTGATTCGAAACTGCAGCATCATCAAGAGATAAACTCTATAAAAGTTATTAACACGTTCCAACAATAAAGTTATGGTTATTGCTTTGACCATGTATTGCAAGGCCAATGGTGTATGAATCAAACAGTAACATCTTAAAATCTGAAATAACCGGAGAATATGTATAATTTCCTTAAACACCGGATGGAAATAAAGCAATGCGGAGGATGTATCGTTCATAAGTACATGATTTCCTCCTGATTTCTATCAAGATTTTTTTACAGGAAGTACAGTCGACCAAGAAAGTGCTTTACCACTTTCGTTGACAGCTTCTAGTTGAATAAAATTTTGCGAAGGGTTATATTTAGAAATTAACGTAATGCATAACAAGCAAAATTAAGCCTTTTAACTAATTGACGCGCAAACGACATTCGACACTAGCGTGGCAAACCAAATTCTTGGTCGACTGTACATTCCAAGCAGGATTTTAGTCATTTCATAAGTTATTTCTAAGAGATTTGATGTATACCGATGAGATTGCGAGTTAAACGGAGTTACAAACACGGACTCGTAGTATTGTATATATCTGTACCGAACAAGAATTCTCAAAATATTTGAAGTTTCTTCGTATCGTTATTTCTATAATTATTGTTACAGGTCTTGGAACTCATGGACTAACAGCAGATGCTTCAGGATCTCTCATCTCACTCCATGTGGCGATGAAGAATGAGCTTCAAAGACATGTGGAAGTTTACAAGCAGGCTTTGCACAAGCTGGAAGAACTGGTAAGATTTGTTTCTCTTTAACCTTTTATTTTTACTATTTGAAATACTAAATCTATATATTTATTTATATTTAATGTTTATTTATAATCATATGTATATGTACCTCACGGATTCCGTAGTTCTTCAAGGAAGCCTTATAATTTCGCTCTGACCGACCGTCCGTCTGCCCGTAAGCTGCCCCCCCCCCCCCCTGCCTTTTCCAACTTGTTGATATAACATGCCAAAAACACACTAGGAAAAATATTTTTAACGAAAACAGGGAACAAACTTTGAAGGCATTTAGCATTCAATTACGAGACCCCACTGTTTTACGTGCCTTCCGAAACATGGAGGAGGTCGGATATCAAATATAAACCATTGCTAGAATGGCTGACACATCTATCACCCGGTCGCAGCCAGAGCAACTAAACGCGATCGACTCAAATGCCGACCACTGATTAGGCCACGACCTCCTCATACTCACTATATTGTATGTTTTATAAACATTGTTTTTCAGCCAAGCTGTATTGGTCTGTAACGGCTGCCCATTCGAGTGTCTTTATCATTACCTGCATACTAATTAGTGAAGCAAAATCTTTCGGTACCATTTTACGAAAATTGCGGGAATAGAGAAATATTAAATTTGGCACAATTATGATGTCCTCCATGTCGTATCCGACAATGGCGAAACGCCTGGCTTTCACGCAAGGCATGATATGTGCTGCGACATCGTTTGAATCACACCGCACAGACAGTCCAATTTGATGTTGTTTGCGAATCTCCATCTGGACATATTCTCCTTACTTCGGCCGACCTAACTGCGGAGTCTATTTAAGGATATCCAGGTTTGCCAGGGTAGTTTATGTCCTTCGAGATTTTCTGCTGGTGGAACAAATGGTTTTGTAAGAGCTTACACCTCGGTTCCGATACTCCTGAGGACAGTTTGCTCATGCACTTGACAGAACTTCTTCGACTCTTCAGCCTCTGTTGTACGGAGAGGTAGCCCTGCATGGGAGATATCACATGCAGAGCTACATCTCCCCTCCTTTTACCAACAACAATTTGAAAGAGTGCTTTGATTGTTAAACACATAGTGTGGTAACGACCCCCCTGATCCGCCCCCCCCCCTTGGGGTTCTCGACGCCGTAGGGGTGTTCCTACTGTGCGGGACCCACTAGCCCCTGTTCGTCGGGAGGTCTATATATAGTGATCGTATGTAGAAACTTCGCTAGCGCGAATTAGATCCTGTATGGTGCGCGTTAGCGCCATCTAGTATAACTTTGGTGTATCTTTCCACTTTCTCAAATGTCATCTTTGTACATCCCGCGGTTTTTTAGATTTTGTCATAGGTGTCTATTAGCTTTTATATATATAATTATACGCTATATTCTAGCAAACCCGGAGAAGAAAACACAGTGTAAGTGAAAACTAGAACATAAATAGGTGTCGGTACGGCAACATTGTCACGAGTTCAATCATTTCAAAAAATGCCCTACGTGCCGGCCTCGAGACCCACTGTTTTACGTGCGTTCCGAAACACAGAGGTCAAACATTTGAAAACCACTATTAGAATGGGTCACCCATCTATCACCCAGCTGCGGTAACTCCTACTTAACTAATTTTGAACTCAAATGCTGTCCACTGATTAAACTACGACCTCCTCTCTCTCAGAAATAACCGTACTATATCCTTAGTTAAATGTCAAGAAAATGGTCGAGTAAAAGTCAAGTGTCAACCCTGTGGGGCAGAGCTCAGCTGGTCGGAGTAGGGCGCGCGCCTATCGATTCATAAGAGGATGTTCGCCCGCGGGTCGCCACCGGACGACCAGCACAGATTTGAAGCCAACAGTTCCGAAAATACCTACGTTGTTTGAGGAAACCAGGATATGTTGACCCTGAAGCTCACACTGGCTGCTTGTTTTATGGAATTAAATTTTACTCGTCGTCGAACATCATCTACTTGAAGTATGCTTAAGTAGCAAAAACTGCATTATTTTGTATTGTTAAGATTTTTAGACTAACTTTACTTTAAACAACAGTGTGTGTGTGTGGGTGGGTGTGTGTGTCTCTGTCTGTCCGTGGCATCATAGTTCCCGAAGGGATGAAGCGATTTCAATATTTTTTTCTATTAAAGGTGACTTTTGTGCGAGTGTTCTTAGACATGTTTGATGAAAATCTGTTGAGCCATTTCAAAGTTGTGGGGGATGACAGTGGGGGAACACAAATAAACGATAGGAAGCGAATATATACGAGTGGGGTATCAAAGAAAAAGGTTTGATTTGTGTATTACAAAATTGGGTATCTGTCCGCGTGGAACAGACGCGACAACCAGCGCGTGGCCGCAACACGTGCGTCGTCCTGAGTTACAGCTGCTATAGCGCACACTAGTTCTCTGTAAAGTCAGTTTCTTTGTACAATTTGACTGTTCTATACATAAAAAAATGCTATTCTTAAGTTGATATGAAAATTAATCTTCACATGACATATTAAAATTCGTATTTAAAAAACAAATATTGTTTTATAATAAAATCACTCTCTGTACGCAACATATGTTTTTTCGGTTGAATCTTACAACTCCATTTTGGAGCAGATATCTATAATCGATTGAGCTGAAATTTTTCACACATATGTATGTGAATAGGAAGATAATGCAATATTATTATGGCAAGGAACTGATATGACGATTGAGGTGGCCATATGAAGTATCATTTTAATAAAAGACAATAAATTGACTCATATGATGTCACACAGCTTTTGACACCCCTGGCCATTGTCACACGATTTAACATTTTGGTGATGCCCTTTTAACGTGTGACGTAGTATTATGGATGACTCCTAATATAATTTTTTTAATTAAACAAGTAAATAAATTCCTTATTTCTGTCTTAAAGTTTACAACTTTCAGTAAAGACGGGACCTTCTATTGCGTATCGAATATTCTCGTGGCAGGAGGTCCCGCTTTTCTATAACAACAATTTGGAAATTAGAAGTAAAATATCAGTTATAAAGTTTTAATTCTATACTTATACAAAAATGACTTACGTGTGACGTAGTATTATGGATGACTCCTAATATAATTTTTTTAATTAAACAAGTAAATAAAGGCAAAAGGGCAGGTGGTTCACTTTACAGGTGTCTACCGACGCCTATGAGAATAACACAAGACTCGAAGGTGTGGTGATGGGATTTTAAAAGAAGTAGAAAGAGATGTGTTTATCTGTCAAAACAAAGAAATTAAATTTTAACTAATTTTATATGCACTTAAGTCTATATATTAATACATGAAGAATAAACTTTGAGTATCATTTAGGAAAATTGCGCGAACGGAGGAGTATAAACTTTGGCACACGTACAGTTAATATAGAGAAGAGAAAACTTTTATAATACGCAGTATATTAAAGTATTAAAATATAACCACACACACACCAATGCCAAACGATTTACACACACATGTATATCTTTCACTAAAATATCGTGTCAAAGCGTGCATGTAATGGCGGTAGTATTCCACCACAGGACATCCCGTCAAAATTTGAAATCCCACCTTCATCACCTCGATGTCCTAAAGCCCACAACCGTGTGCTTCTCTAGAAACTTTTTGCCTCGCACAATTTCTCTGTTGAATCAGTTGCTTGCTTCGGTATTTCTGAACGTATACGACTCAGGGACCTTCTTGTTCTATTCACAAAAAAAAAAACTTTGACATTTAATCTAACATACGGTTGTCACGATTACGCTTCATCCCCTCTCCCCATCATCAGAGCAGGCCAAGATGCTATGTACACTTCTATTTTGTACTACTTAAAGTGTGTATAGATTTTCTTTTAAAGATGCGTTATCACTAAGTGAACAAGCCCCTTGCAATAAATAAAGATTTAAAAAAAAAATTACGCTTTATCATCCCCCGGGCTTCTCCAACAAGCCCGGACACGAAGATCTTCGTTTGCGGTGGTTGACCATATCGACCTTCGCTCCCACCTTTCATTCGCCTCGCCGAAAAGCCTCTCACCTTGGTGTGCCTTTCCCACATGTTATTTGCTTAAAGGTCCCTGTCGTATGACATGGCACGGTTATGGGTTTTTGGATTCTAGCGGAGAAAACGTCTCAATCTTTATCTACCTAGCGGTATTCCGGTCTAATGCTAGGGTCCGGTTAAATTGCAGAGAATGCGGCTGTGGGGTGAGTTGAGATGACCGGCTGCCGTCTGACGTCATCCCCGAAACCCCCACAATCACACGACTAACATTAATCGGGACCCATCTGTTTTACATGCCTTCCGAAATACGTAGGTGATCGGATATTCCCAATTCGGCTACAAGCATGGCGCTACCTCTAATTACGATTAATATCATAAAGTGACATTAATCGGGTCCCACTGTATTAGGTGTCTTCCGAAACACGGAGGAGGTCGGATATCAAATATAGACTGGGTAACCCATCTGTCACCCGGTCAAAGCAAGAGCTACTTAACCTTGCGATCGACTCAAATATCGTCCACTGATTACGCCACAATCTCCTTGACTTAAATCTATCTTCTATTTGTTTAGTTACCTATATATTACTCCATGCTTTTCAAAATTCAAATCAAGTGATCGAAAATACGGTATTTTTCCCAGGCCAATTGCCCTATTACCAAATTCGCAGATGCGTAGCCGGTCTTTGAAATATGAGGAAACTTTTTCTTAAAGGTCTTAGCAGCAAAACAATCAATATAACTCTGATTGTAGCAATATTGTTTAAGCTAATTCGGAACAGTTGTAATAATCGCCAACAAGAAGTTGGTACGAACAAACTTGTCGGAACATCTGTCGAAACTAAGCAGTGATAACTGAATTCGACCGATTGTTGAAAACTCTAAGAATGACTGCGTACATCATTAAAAAGTTTATAACCATTATATTTATGGAAAACAAAACAAATTTAAGGACTTTAAAATAATGACAGTACACATTTTGATAATCTTGTGTTATGTGTATAACATACATAAATTTAAGAAAGAAGGTGATTTTACTCGTAGAAATCTGAGACATAAAAATGGCCAAGAGTGTGTCAAGACACACTATAAAGAAGGGTTCCGTATCTGATACACTATTATTATCCGATTTTGTCCAAAAAAAATTTCTTAATTAGTTTTTAGCTCGTTCTATCAACGGAAATTTTAACTCTCTAAGTCTAATAGTTTGGCAATGCTAGAGGGGACAATCTTACGGGCAGACAGACGGACCGACGGAATGGCGAAATTATAAGGGTTCCTTGTAGTACAACGGAACCCTAAAAAGCAATTACCAGTAATGCACTCTACTAAGCTTCGTAAAATTAAGTCCACATTTAATTGTACACGTTTTTATAACAGCCTGTCCTACGACGTTCAGGAGATGTCATTAAACAAATTTAATTTTTTTACAAAGCGAAGACTCATTCAAAAAACCTATTATAATGTAATGGATTATTTGAACGATGATAATGCTTGGGAATAAATTTCTCTAATCAAATCTGAATTATTGTGAAATGATAACAAAAAAGGGTTCTTCTCTGTGCCGGGAGCGTCAGAACCTTGGAAACTAAGCTTTTGACCCAGCATTTGTGTTCCCCATTATCTAATTTCTCTCTCACATGAAATAGGAAAAACCCTTGCAAAAAAAAGACCAGCTCAGCACATTAACAAGCCATTTCCCCACATTTTCCTAGTGGAAACTTTAATAAATCGTAACACACAATTTATCCTACCATCTTGTACGTTCTCATAAAACAAGCCTATATGTTATGTTAACCAAGGAAATAAATGTTGGAATAATATTGAAGTAGACGTGCGCAGTCTGTTATCTAAGCTTTTTAACGTGGTTTCCGCGAACAGAGCCTTCAGCAATGTAATATTGAAGCATTGTATCGTATCATGAATAGCCCTCTTTGGAATTTATATAAAATATAAATCTTTATTATAAAACTTCTTGATATATCAACAGTAGAAGAACAGATTGAAGAACAGTAGAAGAACAGAATTTCTAAGACGCTTAGTTCAAACCCTGTCCTCGTTAAGCTACCTTGTATAGTCGACCAAGAAAGTGCTTTTAGCATTTTGTATGACAGTTCCTACGTAAAGAAAAATTTGCTAAGGGTTTTTGTTAGAAATTAACGTATTGCATAACAAACCAAAATGTGCCTTTTATTTAATTGACATGCAAAAGACATTAGACATGGAAAACCAATTTCTTGGTCAAATCTACAATCGTCTGTTTAGAGTATGCATCTAAAAGTATTACGTATGACGTAACGAGACAAAGCCTCCTCCGCTTTGATTAAATTTTCAATCTATATTAAAGACTAGCCCATCGGGTGACTTAACGAAGTTTGGAAGCGATCAGAGGGCCTAGCACGAACAGACTCGATAGTTTCACTTACTTTTACGTTCGAATCCGAACGTCAGATGAAACATTAATGCTACCATTTTATACAACATACTTTATTCATATTGCTTTTACGAATGAAATCGGAACTCGCACATATCGAATCCTCGACCTTAGGACCATGTAAGTTGTGTACAATGAAAGCGCGAACCGTTATTTGACATTTCGTTTCGAACGTAAAAGTACGTAAATTTATCGAGAATTTTCGTGCTAGTCCCTCAGACCAATAGGAATTTTACTTTTTTAGCTATTTTATGTGCGACGAGTTCCATTTTTAGAATTTATTTTACTTCGCATATTTTTAAGAACTGCCTGTTTTGTGGAACTTGAACGATGTTTTGAAGTTTCACAGACTTAAAGGGTTTTTCCTACATAAATAAATAATAATCGACTAGCCTTAATTTAATATAGCGCCGTCAAAATAATGCAATTACGTGGGATGAATTGCTATAAAAAGGCAAACGTTCGTCAGCCAGCACCAGATTTTATATTTATACATTTTAAATTTCTTTTAAGAAAGTCCGTTTCCTTTTATAATGATTTGGCTATTTCTTCTCCGTGGTCTAGCTTAATAAGTAATCGAATTCTAATTTGTGTATTTTTCTATTTTCTTTTAAATTCATCTGCAATTCTTATATTTTTAGATACTTGCATGCACGCTTTTGCTGAGCTTCGTGTAAAATAGCGTGCTTGCCTGCGTGCAGCGGACGAGATGATGCCTAAAATATGTCAAAAAATCTTCAAGTTGTGCCTAAAATTATGTAAATAATACAAATAAATTAATGTCGAATGAATCGGCCGTGTATCACAACTAACGACTGATTTAATTGGCAAAGTGTCTGAAAACACCAAAACTGCACTTCCTAATTCTGTGGCACTGAATTTCTAAGACAACTATATGTACCCGCGACTTTGTTTGCGTGGACCACTTTGATTACTTACCAATTTTTTAAACCCCTAAAGTTTAAAAACTTGGTTTTGAATAAGAATGAATATCATGTTTATAAAAACATCTTCGCAAGTAATGCATTATTTTAGAATAAATTTGGTTAGCATAAAAATAGTTACAGAGAGTCAACCTTAAAAAATGGATATATTTCAGACTTTTATTTAGAACTTTTAAAGGGGAACAATTCCGTCATACATAATTTTTGCGAATCTTTAAAGGTTTACGCAACGCACGCAGCGGAAGCTCTCAAAAGGGGGGAAAACCGCCGATTTTGAAACATTATTCATTGGTGCTCCGCTTCTATTCGTCTTAGCTTAAATTTATATAGCCTATAGCCTTCCTCGATAAATGGGCTATCTAACGTTGGAAGAACTTTTCAATTGCGCGTTCAAACAAACAAACACATAAACAAACTAATAAATAAATAAATAAAAATATACAGGACTATATGACACACGGACGTCTGTTCCTAAGGTAGACAACTTAATGCCTGTGTTACAGGTAACAGCCGAACGTTAATATTTCCCCTTGACATATTAAGAAAATTAGCGAAAAAGCAGTAAAAACACAATAATACTATGCAACTTATTACGGAAAAGGCCTTACGCACTCAAACGGTGACTAAACGTATCTAATGCGTTTGACCCACATAAACTAAGTTGCATATATAATACACACGAATGAAAAACATGATCTCTTATATCAATACAAATTGCATGATAGTCTTTCTAAACTATGCGATCTTCTAAAAAAACCAGCTCGCTTTAGGAAACTATGCATCTACGGATATTATGAATGCAGTCAGAACAATTTCATGCAATTGAACAGATCCCATTATCTAAAGCAGTCAAACGGTGACTAAACGTAATGCGTTTGACCCACATAAACTAACTTGCAAAGATTACAATATTCCCTGCACACTTTTACATACGCGTAAAACAATTTATGTTAAGTTATACTTTTAAAGTGTAATATACATAGTTAGGGAGCCCAGAAGGGATTTTGGGATTTCCTCGAGTGCGTCAGAAAACTATATAGGGAGAAGCCTTGCACCCTTTAATGTACCCCCACCAATTATGAACTTTTAATATAGGGGGGTTCTTTAGAACCCTTAAAAAAACTCGGGCGCATCACATTAAGATAAGGTGAGTTAATTACACGGAGATAAGCTTATGTTTCAAGTATCTAACAAATTCAGCGTGAAATAAGAAAATGGGAGAGTCACAAAATTGTAAAAACGTCCACTTATAGCTTGTCAAATATTCGAGCACGATATTTTTTGTACTGTGAAGGAAATACCTTCAAGATTACTATAGGCTCAGACTTGCACAGAGCGCCTTGGAGCGCACCATGCTTGGCATTAAACTCCAAGACCGACTTCATAGTCCACGATTGAAGACGCCGCCAGACCGATCCTGTATCATCTGTCCGTAACATTTAGATTTGCGTACGATATGCTTATTTGAAGCTATGTACATTTTTTAAATTCTTAGTACGGCGACATTTGACATTTAAATCACATTAAATGTCATAATTAACAAAATCGTCATTATATTGTTAATTATGATATGACTACGCTTTAACACTATCCTATAGCAAAGTGTATACATGTATGTATAAATCGTTTGTCATTGGTGTGCGTGTGGATTTATGTTATTAATTTAATCTATTTATAATGCATATTTTATAAAAATATTAGCATTCGCACACCCTGCTAGAGTTCCCACTGAAACCCAGCGGGGCCCTCATCATCCATGAAATAGGGCACCAGAGTATCGCTGTTGCATGCCTCCCTGATGCCCCGACGAGGGATCGCCCTGGCCGCGTCGTGGTTATTTTTGTTGTTTTAACACAGCGTTCGCGAAGCGATCACTTTGCTTGCTCTGCGCCAAAATACCTTATTATTATTCATAACTCGAAAATTTGACAAAACAAGGCAACCTCCGCCGACAGAATATTACTCATTAGAGTGCAAACAACAACTACGAGCAGAAAAAAAAAAACAAAAATATGCATGTATGGAAAAAGTAAAAAAAAAACTTTTACAGTTTGGTTATAATCATTTTTATATACTAACACCATTACTGCTATTTGTTGTTGACGTTTTACAGGAATGAAGAGGGCTGGGTTTTAGTATGTATTCTGGCAATTATCCAGCAAGTTCCACATTCCTGGTCTCCGGACTGAAGTGCGTAAATGCAATTCGGAATAAGTCGGATAATTGAAATCCACTTCTAGAATGAGTCATCATATCCGCTGTAAAGACTGCTAAACCAAGCAATCGACTCTAATGCTGACCACTGATTAATGAATAATAACTTTTGAAAAATGTATAATATTACTTAATATAAGAATAACCCTTGTAGTTATTTTTTTTTAAATTTCATGCTGTGGTAAGGCTCACCAAGGTGGAAGGTTTTCGGCGATGAATGAGAGGTGGGAAGGTACATCAACCACCGGAAAGTATGATCTTTGTGTCCGGGCTAGTTGGAATTGCCCGAATTGGCCGCGGTCGGAAAATCGGTGCAATGCTGTAACCCGAAAGCTACACATCTGTCCAATAACTGGTTAGATCCACTATGGGTACGCGATCTCGGACTATCCTAGCTGCTATTGTCATTTCCCCTATACTATCCGTGATAGTAGTATCCGCATCCTTTTCATCCTTTCCATCCTTTATACCCTTTTACTACATCCCTTCCTTTACTCTTATCTATTTATGTAATTAGAGGTAGCACTGCGCTTGCAGTCCTTTTGGTCTGCAGACGAATTGGGCCGGCGCGTCCGGATACCAGTACCTCTTTTTCCCTCTCTTTTTTCATATAAGATCGATGTGAAGTGGCGGCAATGCTGTCACGTCATGATGGTGTTATTGTCACGGTTTGTGAGACTTTCCGGTGACCTAAACTCGTTTATTTAAAATATAGGTTGATACGCCCCCTGTTGCCCACCCACAACTCTCAATCAAGTCAACATATCACCTAGAGTTGCGTTTCTCCTATTGTAACTCAACTTACAATGTATATATACAGTTGTTACAATGTGGCAAAAAAATAAAAATATGGACACGGCCGCACTATTTCTTGCAGAATTTCCTTACTAAAGGATGCAGAGTCAAGGTTCTGTTACAACCCTAAATTCTGAATATATAAACATCAAGTCTTGCTATGTATATATGTTCCTAGTGAACTCCTTACTAAGTCAATTGATATTCATGAAAGTTGGCATTTATGAGTAATTTGGTGCAACTTAAGAGATAGGATAGTTTTTTCCTAAACCACTTAGCTACAGCAACATGTGGTCAGGTCTGCACTCAAAATCCTATGAGACTTTCTATAAATCCTTTCAGCGTAGCTATTCTGTTTTCAGTAGGTATGCGCTATAGAAATTGTTACTTTATCATATTGAGATTAATCAATAGGTAAACACTCAGTTTCGCTTTTTAATAAATGTGTTCCTCGAGAGCGAGCAAGAAACTCGTAGTTGCTCGTTTAAAAATAATTCTTACAAAAAGAGGTAAGCGTTATGACCTCACATAAGGTGTGTACCGTTTGCTAGCTGAAACCGGAATGACACATGCTTTTTTTTTCTGATGCTGGCCCTATCGGCCTCGACAACGTCATCGGTAGTTGGGGGGGATACAGAGGGTCTCTTCCGGTAAGGGATCTTTTCATAGAACCTCGTCGAACGCAGGGAAGACTGAAGGTCTCCGACGAGACCTATACCCAACATTGGGTCAACATAGGTTGAGAATTATGATGTTGATAGATATTCCTTTGTATAGTCGGCCAAGAAATTGGTTTGTCACTCTAAGGTCGAATGTCGATTGCACGTCAATTAGTTAAAAGGCTCATTTTTGCTTGTTATGCATTACGTTAATTTCTAACAATAACCCTTTGCAAAATTTTCTTCAAGTGCGAGCTGTCATCCAAAATAGACCAAGTAAAGCACTTTTTTGGTCGACTATACTTTGTTCCTTCTGCTACAATTTTCTGACAATGTCATTAAACCAATACTTTGTAGTACGGAGCATTTTTTTAACTGCTGCCATTTTCCATTAGGAAAACATATTTTAAAACGTGAAGTTTCAAGAGTCGTGTATAGGTATCTTGCTTATTTGGTCAGCTTATGACTACTACTGCGAATTATGATAAAGCAGACTAAGTAGTGAACAAGTTCTAATTTGTAAAAAAAAAAACACAATAATCTTTAATTTCTTTTGTGGTAAACAGCTTTAATGTAATTTTAGATTACATCGATGTGGATGAAACCAAAGCGTATCGAATAACAATGACTTTCCCGGTTAACGGCTTCATTATGTTTTTTTTTTATTATTTACTCGATAACGGCATTGTAAGTACATACATACCAAATGTTTTGTACATAATGTATAGGGATAAAAAACTGTAGTCGCGGCTTGGATCAATTTTGAGGGTTTTTTATTTTATTTTTATGCGGAATTGTAGTCTTTACATAAAGATTAAAGTAGGTTGTGTTATTCATAGTAACAAGGTCACCCATCTATCACCCGGTCGCAGCAAGAGCTGCTTAACCTAGCGATCGACTCAAATGTCGACCACTGATTAGGTCAGCATCTCCTAGTTATACACCGTTTATTCAAAATTCGAATAAGTTCGGCGAGCGGCTGCACTAGGTCATAGGCTGTATGCTGCACGCTCGTTGCCTTTTTAGGTTCAGAAAAAAGATAATGAAAAATTGTAAGATTGGCGGGAATTGCAAACAAGAAAACAGCGTGCTGTTTTTTAAAAAAATATAAAATATTGTTCATAGTATTAATAAGGATAATTGTCAATACATATTTAATTTAATAAAGGAATTAGATCAAACACTGATACTACACTTTAAAAGCTTTAGATGTTTGACCTAATCTTATCTTTCGTTTTCGATTCCCTTCATTCCAAAGACCAATTTTTAAGAGCCTTTTTTTCCATGGAGAATTTCGAATTGCTATCTACCACGACCCTGAGAAGTAATGTACAAGTCAACGATAAAGACTGATTGATGTAATTTCTTTCCTCCATTGTGACTTGGGGTGGCGAGCGAGGGTAAGAATTCAATCAATCGACACAAACAATCGCGTGTACGGACGGACGGACGGACGAACGAAGGCTCGAAACTGGGGGTCCGGAATCATTACTTTAACCGTAATTAACGATACCTCGCACCTAATGGGAACGGTTTGGTTTCCTGATAAATTTAATGGTACTACTACGATAAATCCTGACCGTTCCAATCGCTATCTATTAAGCGCTGAAGCTTATATTGGGAGTGTAATGCGATTGTAAATTGTTTATATGGTAGTGGAAATTGAGGGTAGTTCCATCTCCTGTCGGGTCTGTAATAGTTTCGCTATACTTCCTTATCTTACTGCTATTGTGTGTCTGGAATAGTTGCAACGTTCCATGAACACAAGACCCAGCATTGAGAGAATTGTTTGTGCAAATAAGGGTAGGTCCATGTACTTGTCGGGTTTGGGATAGTTTCAATATATTTACTTATTTTACTGCTATTGTGTGCCTGGAGTAGCTGCAACGTTCCAGGAACATAAGACCCAGCATTAAAAGGGTTATGTTTCTGCAAATAAAGGTAGGTCCATGTACTGTTGGATTTGAAATAGTTCCACTACACTTCCTTACCTTACTGCTATTGTGTGTCTGGAACAGTTGCAATATTCCATGAACACGAGAGCAGAACTGACAGGACTATGTTTGTGCAAATAAGGCTAGTTCCATCTACTGTCGCGTTTAAAGTAGTTCCACTTTTTATAGACCATCACCAGTGTGAGAATGGTCGCGCTAAGAACTGCTTAAACCTAGCGATAGACTCTCCTATACAAATATTACATTAATAAACATGATATAGTATTGTATATCACGTTTTGGACTAAAAGGCACCCCGGCATCCTGCGCAGGATGGCGGCGTTTATTCCATCACATCGGAATTTAGTTTTATGACTTTTAAACTTTGTTTGATTTGTCGTGTCCGTGACGGCTGATGTTGCGTTTGCCTCTAAAGGTGCGTTTAGATTACGACACAAATTCCGACATAAATGTCAGACGTTAATGTCTGTACTGTTTACACTCGTGCGCAATTTTTGTGTCTAGGAAGTGTCTATTTTATTTTGTTGTACAGAAATTATGTCCGAGCTGTTCACACGCAAAAGATGGGAACGCAAAAGATGCTTTTGGGTTGACGAACAGATTCAAAACAGGCAAAAAACTTTGCAACTATACTAGACAGTTGGACGACACTTGGACTCAACGTGTTTACACAGCGGCTGATGTGACTCTAATTATCGTGTCGCAATAAATTTTATAATTAATATTATTACATACAGAGATACTCGATGTATATACTGGGTGCGCCGCGTTTTACGATACTACTATCGTAGCCTATCGCGGCACTATTGTCGTAGTCTAAACGCATCCTTACGCTCAAATGAAACAGAAGAATATATTTATTTATGCTTCTATAAATTGCTCTAAACATATACCTATCTGAATTATGGTTAAAAACAAAAAGAATACACTGGGTTTGTTCAGGACGCTTCTTACATCGGAGCGCGAGGAACCCCTGAAAGTTACTTTATAGATCCAATTTATTAACACCACAATGTTATACAATGATTAAAGAAAGAATATTAACGTTAATAATTGCTCATTATAAAGCCGGATTGAATTAAGAAAGTTGACTTCAATAATACAATGTATAATGAAACGTAATAATGTAACAATTACTTATTTTTTTTCATTATAACTCAGACTTTTATCTTCTTATGCTTGTTTGTAGGCGTTGACAATCATTAATCATCTGGCGAACCGCCTTCCCGTTTGTTTCTTGTCGTATTATATAAAAAAGTACCATCTAATATATTGTGTACTGTTAACACGAAAAACTGGACAAGTTATTCGAGGAAATGCTCTACGGGGTTATTTGTCTTGATAACGTTATTTCTCAGTAGCAAAAAAAGACGTTGGACAACTGTACTCGGTCGTATGGGTTAGGGCTGGTGCACATTCAAAGAAACGCAACGCATAGATTTGTAGCAGGTTCCCTCTAAACAGAATTGCGGTTCGCAAAAAGAACGTAGTGCGTCAGAAGTGAAAAAAAAAAGTTTACTGATATTTTAGTAGGAGAAATGACCCCAATTTCACTCAAAATAATTTACTCATTACGTTTACATATCTCTTGTTATGTTTCAAAAGTATTTGTATAATGATTTTTATGAAATTATTGGCTTTCATATAACGTATGTGTAAGAGGTTCATTTTTATTATAGGGGGATAGAGTATTAGAGGTTACTTATGCCTAGATCTTAATATCTAATTAGAACGGAAATAAGTTTGGTTGATTGTGAAAAAACCCTTGTCAGTTTGTTGGAGTTTAGGCGGAAGGTTTTTACTTAGTTAATAATAAATAATTATGATTGCGTTGCGTTTGCTCCGCCGTATGTGTTCTAGCCCTTAAGTATTTCTTACAACGGTCCGCGTTGAACCGTTGTGTCCAGCCCACCCTACTGATCTTGTTTTTCTAGTGCTTGCGTTCATACATGCTTTTTTTTCTTATGCGTACAAGCAAGGAATGGTAATACAAGCAATTTAAGTTCTTTCATATGTTACATTGCAATGCAAACGTCCTTACTTTAAAGATAGTTGGCAAAATTAAAATTGTCAAGTACTCAGTTCGATCCTGCCTGAATACTGTCCTAGGTACACCCGAATAAGAAAAAAAATTGATTGCTGGAAAAGTCGGTTTAAGGACGATAATTTTACGTGATAACGCCGAACTCTTACGCCGATCGTGCCTCTATCGCTTGTTCCGCGCTCTCGCATATTTGGCTCAGGCGGAACGTGACACTTTTTCGTAAATGTAAACTCTCGGGCTCGCCCGCCCTCGGGAAGAATGTACAGTCGGTATAATGAAAATCGCTCTCTAGAGGGGATTAGTTATATATAATAAAAATAAATTTGCCACTCTCTCTCTTTGTGTACATGAAATCGATGCTCATGCAGTGTCAATAAATACTTGCAGGGGTACACCAAATATTGGCCTAAACTATTAGATATAGAGACTTGTAATTTTCATTTTGATAGCACATGCTAAAAACTCGCTAGGAAAAATATTTTGAGCGAAATCGGACTACAACTTTTGAAGTTATTTAACATATACCTTTGTCGCGTATCAGATGTGTCATGACACGCTCTCGGCCACTACTATATTTTTTAATTTTATTTTATTAGGAAGACAATCGGTACATAAAACATATAGCTTACATATTAGCAACATAGTGACCCATTAATATATCTTCACAATTAAATACAATATACACCTTATAAATGTAGAACACAAATATATAACAATTACGTTTACAATGTACAAAATGTTATGTTAACCCCTATACTTAGCCGCTAAAAAAGCCGTTAATATTTTGAATGTATTTTTCAAATATATAGAAAATCTAAAAGAATTTAGAGTACCCTTAACAAGACCCATTTAAACGTTATATTTTGATCAATTCACACAATATCTTTATAATTTATACCCCATGTGTTATTGTGATGTATAAACTATACTATTGTAAAGTTTTATTAAAATCCATTCAGTAGTTTTTCCGTGAAAGAGCGTCAAACATACATCCGTACATCAACGTGTACAAACTTTCGCGTTTATAATATTATTAAAAGAGAGAGAAGAGAAGCCAATAGATCAAAACTCAGTTTCGCTTTTTAATAAATGTATTTCTCTCTCATTTTTACTGGTTCGAACAAGTTGAACCACGAGAAGAACCAGCAAGAAACTCGTAGTTACACTTTTAAAAATAATTCTTACAAAGAGGTAAGTGTTATGACTTCCCATAAAAGTTAAACAGTATCTACAAAATAGTTTACAGTACAGAGTTTAAGAAAATTGCTATTACAGCATTTACTAATATAATAAGACAGATACGGCTATTTCTAATTGAATAGCATTTACTACTGACAAAAAAGACTTCGTTATGATTCAATCCCCGAAATTTTTATTGATATTTTTATAAAAAAAGGGGCCAAACACATATATCCAAAAACTTGTCTTAAAATAAGCATTAAACTCATTCCAGCAGGACTGCGGCATGCACCCCATACCTTTCAAATATCATATCATTCTTTCCACTCCTGGACTACTGAGGCTCTATTTCTGTATGATTCATTAAAGTGTGTACTGTGTGGGCACAGGCAGGATACATGCTTGTAATTAAATTACGCAGTACTCCGAGATACCAGTCGGTATCCGTGCCTGATTGCCTCACTCAAAAAAAACCTCAGAATACATGCCGTCTAAAGAAGTTTCGCCTTCTTAGCGAGGTTATCGAATGAGGAGGTCGTGGCCTAATACGTTATCGGCATTTGAGTCGACCGCAAGGTTAAGATGTTTTTAGCGCGGCCGGGTGATGGGTGATCCGATCTAACCCTGGTTTTCAAATATCCGACTTCCTCCATTTTTTATAAGGCAAGTAAAATTGTTGGTCCTGATTAATGTCGTGAGTGGTATTAGTCGTGAAATTGTACCGATTGTAAGGGTCCCGGGGATGACGTCAGACGGCAGTCGGTCATCTTAACTGCCCCCACAACCACATAAAACCATTATAGTTGTTTAAAAGCAAAACTTTTAAAATTCCATGGGCGCCGGTACGCACTTCGGTGCCTGCTGCCTGCTCGTCTGCCCCCTTGTAACATAAAAAAAAATAGGAGTATTTGAAGTGTTTTATCCACATTATAGAAAAACGCATTGCACGATTATTCTCGTACAAGGGCCAGTCTGAGTCATTCGGTGCGTTTCTAATGTTCATGTTACTTATTTTAACTGTATGATATATCAGAAGACAATTTGAAGACGATAACTAGATTGCTGTTTTTACGACTTATACACTATCTGTTGGAGAAACTACAAAAGTCACCTCACAATTTGACTGGCCCGTTAGCGCAGTGGGCAGTGACCCTGCCTTCTGCTCCAGGGTTCGTGGGTTCGATTCCCACCCCGAGTCTGGGTGAATTATCTATAAACATGTATTTATAAGATATTTTCGATCTTGCATACAAAAATACGAAATAACGCATTAAATTCGCACATATTTTTGTAATAATGGCACGATTGCAATTGCAATATATCCCCTGTAAATAATGACAGTGAAAGCCGTCAAGAAAGCAAGATTGTAGTTGAAATGTTAAAACAATACGCTAATTACTGAAGCATGCAGAATGGTCAATCAGTATTCATCACAGCTGGGCGTGGTGCCAGCGCAGCTGTCCCCTGTGATCACACTTTAGACTATCAACTCTTTACTACTGGGCCACGAGAATTGACTACACCTCGAAGCGAAATCGTTTCAATAATGCTTCAATATTAACTACGGGTTTCATCACCGATGACATGTTATGGAGTTTTTTTTTTTAAAGAATATTATATAATTTTTAGGACTGCGACTGGCTCAGCAGTGTGTAGTAGCTGTAAGCTCCTTTAAGAATCTGAAACATGAAACCATTATGATAAAACAGATATTTTATAAAGAAAAACGAAGTCCGCCTTCAAAAAAGACCAAGAAACTAATGAGCTAGACACCTACTGGCGTGTTGAAGTCGGTACGATACATAGCAGTAGGTGTCTAGCAAATCTTATGAAAGTAAAATTTTTTTTTTGCTTTTTAGCAACTTGGTATTTTTTGAAGGCCCCTACCGACGACCATGGGCAACTGCAACACCAGAGGGACCGCAGATGCGTTGCCGACCTTTGAGAAATAAGTATGCTCTTTTCTTGAAGGTCCCTAAGTCGTACCCGTTCGGAAATACCGAAGCAGGCAACTGATTCCACAAGGGAATGTATTTATATATTACTGAAAAAAAATATATTTGTGTATAACTGGCGTCTGTTACCCATAACACAGGCATTAAGTTGTCTATCCTAGGACCAGCCAGATATCCGTGTGTCATATAGTTCTGCATATATATTTATCTATTTTTTACTTCAATAAATTTTATCGAAATGATAATTATCTCTAATAGTCTAGCAACGTTTAATAAACTAGTTGCCTAATTTCTATCCGCGCGGATTAAAGGATCTCTCCAAAGCAAGGCAAACAGAATAATTAACACGTCCAGTTGGAGCGTATAATTAATAAAACAAGTATGTCTTGCAATTGTCACGTATATTGTCATAACAAATCGCATCGCTGAATGGCAAAACAATTGTGACCGTTATTAAGCGAAAACGGGTCATACACACTTTTTAAAGTTAGTAATATACAGACTTAAAACCTCAATACTTCAACCCATCAGTGGGCTGTCTAGCACATTGTATGTAAAGAATGTTTTATTTATTTATTTTTAGTTCCTTTGGGTTTGTGAAGGCGTGTTTCTTTTTATATAATTTTAATTAAAATTACCTTTTTTTTTGCGGTGAGTAGTAATGTAGGCTGCACCACTAGGGCAGATTGTGAAGACATGCAAAAGAACACCAGTTGGCAAATCAATGATCGACCGCAATTTCGCCCAACTGCCGTTCGTTTGCCGAAATGTCATATTTTTAAAACAAAAACATTCCCAGGTAGAATTACACGCCCGTCACTTATCTGTCAAATACTTCGTCTATTTTTTTTTGGTTCGAGAGGATGTTTAAATGTATCTATAGACTTTTACAAGTACTATGGCTGTTGGCGCAGTGGGCAGTGACCCTGCCTTCTGCTCCGGGGGTCGTGGGTTTGATGCCCACCTCGAGTCTGGGTATAACAGGCGGCTGTTACCTATAACACAGGCATATTAAGTTGCCTACCTTTAAAACAGACGTCCGTGTGTCATATAGTCCTGTGTATATTTATTTATTTATTACTTATGAACGTCATATCATGTATACATTTTTTTTTCGGATCATTTAATAATTTAGTGATAAATATTACGAATTAAAAGCTATGTTGCGTTAAGAGGTTACAGGGTTACGTTACGCCCTACACTGGGAAGAGCCCGCAACAAACTCAGTCGGGTAATTTTTAGTTATCACCATTTCACAATAATTCAGATACGGTGGGCTCTTGCATCATTGTATTCTGAACTTACGAAATTGAATAAAGATATTTTTAATTTTAATTAATTTAATACATTACCTTCTCTTCAAGGTTCGGGTCACCAAGCGGATGTGGCGGAGGTTCCCAGGGGTTGTGTGCTCCTGGAGTGCTGACTTCCGTCGGCTGCGAACATTTTATACTCATCACACTAAAAATATATTGTGTATACGTAACCATTAAGAACGATTGAAGTATAAATTAAAAAAAAAAACTTCCTTGATATTGTGACACTTGACAGTAATACTGTAGGTAAAGCTACGATTGGGTTACTGGAGACTTTTTTATCTTTTAAAAGATAAAAAAGAATTTACATTATAATAGGTTTTTGAATGAGCAAACATAGTAAAGGTTTTGAATTTATTTGAGGACATATCCCAAATACCATATTCTGTCTAAATCTGTAGACTTTTTTCAATATTCCTGTTCTTTAAAATCTTCCCAACAATAAAGGGAATGAAACAACACAAAAAATTTAAAGCCTGAAAGAGATTTTCTAGTTTTAGGGAACAACGATTGATTTTTTTATATAGATTAAATACTAAGGTTTTTTTTAGAATACTGCTATAGCGACGATGACTCACCACAGCGGGGGGCGTTGTGGCGACGTACTCTGCGGGTTGCATCGCCATGTTACTGGCGGCGACGGCCTTCCGCTTCTTGGTTTGCTTTGTGTCCATGGCCTCGGTGTTAGTGATCACCGACTCCTGGTACATTGCTTTGGAGGTCATCGCCTGCACCACCGACGTACTCGTAGACGGGCTGGAAGGTCACATTTACGTTCAACGTCTCGTAGACATTATTAGTTACAAAACAATAAAAACGTGGCCACGAGCGTATCAAAACACGTTTAAATAGAAGGGTTCCGTAGTGCATACGCCATAAAGATATTTGTTAAATAAATTCAAAAATTGTAAAAGTGTAATCTTCCTAATGATTTTTTTGCATGTTCTATCAACATTAGAAATTTCAAGTCTCTTCATCTAATAGTTTGAAAATACTAGGACCGCCTTTCCGGCGGACAAACAGACAGACGGACGAACAAACGGAGCGAAACTATAAGTTATTTGTATAACAACGGAACTCTAAAACCGATGCAATGTATGTAGGATTCTGTAAAACGAACATAACATAATCGTGGTGCCTCAGTACGTACTCTAGTAATTTTTTCGAGACTCTACGTTACGAACTCTACGTTAAGAGTTAGCGCACGCTCAGAATTTGAAACGAACTCACCTCGGTGGCACCGGTATAGAGGCAATGGAGGCGCTCACGGCGGCGACTGAACTAATGACGCTGCCAGTCTCCGCCTGCTTAGTGCCCGGAGATGGCGACGCTGTGGGTAAGGGGATCTTGGCCGGGTTGCTTGGAGTCGATCGACCGGACGCTGTGACGGGAACAATTCTTAGAACGCTACTTTATTATGACTCGCAATTGTGTGTACGTTTTAATGTGTGAATTTGTGATTAATTGTACATATTCTGATTAAGTTATTAATCGACTTAAAAATAGGGGAGATTCTCAATTCATTGGAATTTTGATTTTGAAATTTATGTTCGCCGATTTCTCTCTAATTTTTTTTTTCTGTTTCAAAGGGTGCACTTACCAGGTGCTCAAATAAATTTTTTAAAGAAAAATTTAGAAATTGATATTACTCATACATCATTATACAACGACGAAATTGTTTTTTAGTCCGAAACACAGATTTTATAAATATAAATAAATTATTACAAAACAAAAAACACAGAGGAACTAAAAATTAAAAATAATTGATATTTACATACAATGTTCCAGACATCTACTGATGTGTTGAACATCGTGTGTTCTATCTTTATATATAAAAATCGACTGTATAAACCTCTGTCACCCTATTCCTCTTAAACAGACAGACCGACCGACCTGGACTAAATTTTGTGTGTATTCAAAACGGTTTGCAGAGGAATTGGTAGGTGGCGCTGCTATCGCTATGTAATAATAAATTAAGTATGTTTCTAGCTGTAACCCAAAAACGGCTAGGCCTATTTGACTCCTGTCTCTTTGTTTTATTCGCATTATTTCTGGAAATGCGAAAAAAGAAAGGTCCGTACAGGAAAGTTAATCAGAGAATAGATAGAGATAACGTCTGCCGAGTCCTCTAATTATGTTTTATATATAATATATAAAATTCTCATGTTACAGCCTTCTTCTTCTTAGGGTTTCGTTAGCAAGCACTAAATTGTCTCGGCCCAGAACTTAGCCACATCGACTGCCTTATCAGAGGCAGCCATCAAGTCCTCTTGTGTCACAGTGTTTATTGCCAAAGTCCTTCGAAACGGCTTGACCGTTATTTGTATATTTGTGCGTATTTGGTGTAATGAGATTCGGTCGTACACTATTTTTTAACACTTAAGTGATGTGGGTGGCCCATGCGGACCAAGTCGGAGGATACAGCTAATATAACGCCGCCGCTCACCTCTGCCGGCCTGAGCCTGTACAGCATCCGCGCAGTGCTGCGGAGAGGGCGCCGGCGTGCTGTTCTTGCTGCCCCCGCCGTCCCCGGCCGACGAGCCGCGCCGGGAGGGAGACGGCTTCTTTTTGTCTATTCCAATTGAAAATGCAACTATACGTTGATTTTAATAAAATATCAAATCTTATTTACTCTTAAAGAAATATGTCATCAACTTGTAGGGGAACGTGACAATGAGTCATAATTTTTCGTGCGTGCAGAAGGCATTCATCGTTTTATAAAGTTTTACTCGTCAAAAACATAAAACTGAAACTCACGCTCATATTTACCATTACATTATTCGATGCAATCATTCCAAAAAAGGGGCAAGAATGAGATAATTGCAAAACTCTTTATTAAGTCGAAAGCTGTAACTTTGGTCTGTTAATACAGCGAAATGAGATTCGCGGGACCGCGGATAGGCGAGCATCAACACTTATTAAAAGAAGATTAACTCTATTAAAGTACCATTGAAGTTCCTCAGACTTTGCAGCCGAGTTGAAATCGCTCGGAAACTTTGAAAACATTTAAGGTTATTTAACTCTTTAACTATGTAGATTCATCAATGAATTTACTGTACCATTTTATGAAGTGATGATGTCGTATAAACTGAACGCCGGCTGCGGGCACATAAAAGTGTCACGTTCGGCCTGAGTCAAGCGTTTGACCTTATTACATAAAATTATCCTAATGTCCGTATACCGACTTTACAGACAGCCAATGTTTTTTGAAGTGAATACTTTTATAGGCAGGTTTGGATCGGGAGTAAGTAGTCATCGAAAGGGTCACGTTACGATTTATGTTATGTGTTTTAAATTATAGTTTTAAGTTTTCATTTGTGTCGACATAAAGTCATGACTGCCTTGAGTTTGTTTTTAAGAATTAGGGATAGCTGGCTCGTCGAAATTCCGCAAAAATTATTTGGATTTGCGTACCGTTATTAAAAACTATATTGAAATTTTTATTTATTTCTGCAACAAAATTGTTATATTTGACAGTTAATCAATCTCACGAGTAATATAACTTAGTGACATTAACCGGTGATAAAGTGTAGATGCGGTCTACGGTGGAACGCGCTTGCCTAGAATGAACCTATTCACTCTTGCCTTAAAGATACCTATGTTGTAATGGTCTGGGAACACAGACGCCGGGAGAGCATTCCACGCCTTAGCCGTTCGGATAAGGAAAGAATTAATTTACTTTGCACATTTTTTTTCAAATAGGGGCGTATTGGTGTGGTACTTTCGAAGTCAGCATAAACTTATTCGATATGCGTCGTAATGAACTAAGACTTTTTCATTATTAATTGTGATTATTGCTTTATTACTACCTCATCTATAAAGTGATAGTGTTGTAAAATTCACTTAATAGACCGGATTGACCGGACGTTTGTTTCCTATTATTATTAAATAATGATCCGATATTTCTTATTGAGAACAGATTAAATAGCATTGAAACGCCAGAGTGCAATACTTGTCTTTGTATATCTGCTTACAGCTGCTCTGTAAGCAGATATACAAAGCTGCTGCTCTGTAATAGCGAAGTTTCTAGGCGTAGGGTGGCGAAATCTCTAGTACAATTATTTATCACAGATATATTTGTCATAATAGCAAGATATTCAATACAATCTCCTATTAACCCACAACCACGACCAGTATGCCAAGAATGAACGACTGAGAAGTTACTTATCATAAACACATTTATATCATTTTACTCCATCCCTTATTTCTTAAGTTCCATCTATATATCCAATTGGAGGTAGCGCGAAGCTTGCATTCCTTTTGGTCTGCAGCCATATTGTGCCAACGCGTTCGGGTACCCGAACCTCTATCTCAAATAAGATCGGGACGAAGTGGCGGCAATGCTGTCACGTCAAGTGCTGGGATTGTTGTCGCGGTTGGTTCGGTTTGTGATAGGTCCCGGTGTTGTAACCTCCTATATAAAGGCCGGCAACGCATCTGCGAGCCTATTGGTGGTCCCGATGTCTATATACGTGAGTAGCTTTCCCCTTGTAACATAAAAAAAGGGGGAAAAAAAATGTAATTCTACCTTGCATGTCTGTGAGTAAGACCCGTCCATCGTAGCCTGCGGTGAGTAAGTAGTAAGCTCCCGGCGAGAATCGTACGCTTCTCACATCGCTCGAATGTGGCGTGAACCGTTGCAAGGCTCGCGATCCTCTGACGTCGTGTAATCCGCAGGAACCGTCATCGTGACCGCAAACCAGGAGTCTTCCACTTGGATCTACCGCTAACGATGCTACTGCCGATCCCTAACAACAATTATTATAATAGGAACATTATGAATCCTTCAAACTCCTACGCGTTTCTCGCATTTGAGATCCTTTTAAGTGTTAAAATGCACTCGTTAGAGTGGATCTCTCCATAACCTGTAATTTTCTTCTTACTCAACAAATGGCTGTTGCTACTGCTGGTCTAAACTTTACTAACCAAAGATTTTTTTGATGTAATTACCGTTACAACCATAGAGTACACAAGATACCGTCAATTTTATTAACAAATTAATGGAACGTAATTACGAAAAAAAAAAACGATTTGCTGGCATCTTTTGTTTTATTGCATTCGAAAGTTCACAACAGCAGATGGCATAGAATAAAGTTGATGTATGTAAATAAAAAAAAAATGGATTAGAAGAAGAGGTCACCGATTTTGGGGGTACACATACCTTGCTCGGAAGTCCAGTGGGTGGGGTTATGACGTTAACACAGCCCCCGACGCGAAGGTCCCAGAAGCGAACCGTCTTGTCTTGGCTACCGGAGACGAACATGGCACCTCCCCAGTTGTACAGTGAAAGGACATGGCCAGAATGACCCGTGAGAGACTGATGCAAGAAAAATAAAACGTATAAATCTGTTTTAACAAATAACTATTTTCTATGGACGTCCATCAATTGGCTGACATCATCTCATTTATTATATTACCTAGCATATTATCCTTTTATTCGCAAACCTGATTTTGGGTTTAGAATGTCTCTTAACTTACCATGTCAATTGCAAGATTGTTACACTAACAGGGCCAGTTTAAAAGCTTGTAATAAAACTACAGTTTTCATTTAATCATGAATGGAAAAATTTAGTCATATATTACTAGAAAGTAGAATGTTTATTCCATAATTACAGAAGTATTTCATATAATTCATGTATGTCTAAGTCTTTAAGTTTAAGGAAAATTAAGCTATAAAAAAATATACAGTAAATAAAATATACCTGAAACGTTTTTCCCGTAGCGCAGTCGGTCACATATATTTTGCAGTCCCCAGCGCCGCCGCTTACCAGCAGACTCGTTTTGTTCGATGTGTCTTCGATGAAGCAAACATCACGAACTGTGCCGTCGTGCATTGTAAGCTCAACCTGTTATACAAATAGAGTATGTATATATACTTCTCATTAGAAGAATCGAAACACTTGCGTTTTTTTTAAATATATTCCTAAATATACACATTTTTTTGATACCTCTACAAGATATAAACTTGCAAGGTGATTCGATTATTCTGATGAGAAGTATATTACACTTTATATTGACCACACATGATGTGAGACGGCAACTATCCATCATATTGTTAAGTATACATAAACATTTGTTCTACAGGAGATGGCACTAGATGATTGGATTACACTACACAAGCGAAGTTTCTACATCAATAAATCAAAATTCAATAAAATATAATACTAATCCCGGTTCATATCGCGCTATATTCGCATGGTCTAATTGATTAGGATAATTTTCAATACGCGATGCGGTGAGTGACTTTGACTGGTCAAGGAAATGCAATTAATCGTAATGTATCTATTTGCACATACGTTCCTAAATAGCGTGTCAACGCGATCGTGCGACGTGATCTGGGAAGCGAATTTGTGAGATGAATGGAGCCTTAATTATAGTGGCATTCTGCATTCTAAAGATCGCATTAAAGTTAACACTGTGAGACAAAAAGCTCGAAAAAAAAAATGACGATGCAGGATCTAAATTGCCAAGCGAAGTACGCTCGTTGCTTTATAATGATTGCCCGTGTGGTCAATAAACCTCAACACATGAGTTTTTTCAGCAATTATTTAGAAAAACCTGATTACCTTATGATAACATATGTAATTTCTAAACAGGGACAAAATAACTAAGGAAAGCCATAACATTATTTATAAATAGAGTAAAAATAAAGTAAGGCAGAATGCAACATGAGGATGGGGAAAGCCCACGGCGTTTGGTGGTTCGATATTAAAAAATGGTGGAGGTATCAAGTTATGCAGATCCTGCATGTTAATAGTGTCCCTCATAATTCTGCAACATGTCAAATATTTCAAAACTGTGTTTGATGACCATTAATTTTATTTAATGAAACTATTTTCATTGCTCCAATATATGCTCAGAAACGTAATCAAACATATTGTGAAGTCGCGGAATTTTAAGCGACGCTAATGTAGACATAGACGAATACTTAATACGTAAGAGTATAATAGAAACACACATGATGTCACCGTATTAGCATGCATTAGATAAATTAGCTGA
>JANCMC010027782.1:54906-92417 GCA_024363005.1 Charaxes varanes | reverse complement strand
GAATACTTAATACGTAAGAGTATAATAGAAACACACATGATGTCACCGTATTAGCATGCATTAGATAAATTAGCTGAGCATTGTATCATTTGTTGATAAGATTAATGTCGCTTCCTATGAAAAAAACTGTGTTATTTTTGATAATGTCTTTGTCTTGTTTGTGTCGATATAGTTTTTTTTCTATTTACTTAGTTTTCAACAGTATTATATGATAATAAGATAGTTATTGTGCTCGTAGTGAGTAAAATTGGGATAAAGATAATAGTAAGTACTGATTATGAATTTGATAGTGGTATGATAAATTCGGTAATTGTTACGAGGATGACGATGATAATAGCAACAACTATAGTTTTCAACGTCTACAATTAGAGCGTATCATCAAGAACACCTAATTGATGCAAATGTAGGACGTACCTTCAATCAACAGTTATATAGATTTATATTACTTTAAGACAATTGTATCTGACAAGACCTGATATGTGATCTCTTCAAGGATGTAAATGCATTTGCTCATTTGCAACTGGTGACATTAGTATGAAATGTAAAACTTGAAGGTGAAACTAATAAAGAAGTATGTCATATGCTAGTTCTACATAATAATTTAATGAGAATATAGTCTTTGTTCTTTATTATTTTTTATTTTTAGCGATCTCGAGATAAACAGTCGAGTGTTGGGTATTTGAAGGGAGGAGGTCGGCATTTGAAGTTATTGCTGGGACCGGATGATAGATGGGGGACCCATTCTAATACTGGTTTATATTTGATATCCGACCTCCTCCGTGTTTCGGAAGACACGTAAAACTATAAAACCCGATTAACGTTACTGAGTGATATTAGTTGTGAAGTTGTAGAGATCGTGGGGGTTCAGAGGATGACGACGGACGGTAGTCAGTCATCTTAACTCGCCCCACAGCTACAAAATAATGATTCCGAAGAAGAGTGTTCCGTATTCTGAGAGGCAAGTGAAATATTAATTAAAGTTACCCTATACAGAATCAAAAATCCGGCATTAAATAAAATTTTGACATAAATATTCTTCTTCATTATTACTACGTACCTCTTGTCCCTCCAAATTGCATGAGTGGCTGTTAAATCGCATAAGCTTTACTGTCTTGTCATTCGAACCAGTGGCGAGCAAATCCCCTGCAGGACTCCAGGCCAAGCAATAGATGCTGCCCTTATGGTGCTTCGTCCTCTTTAGGAGGACTGTGGGTGCCGCCAGCGCGCTGCAACAATTGATAACAATTAATTTGCACAATTGGAGTTTTGGTCTTTTTGATATGTTATACACAAAACCGTCTTCAACGGCTTGGCTTAGTGGTGATATTTTGTCCCCATTCAGGCAGCAAAATAAGCAATCTCAAACATATATTCAAGTTGTATGCAAAAATTAAGATACATTTTGAGGAGTCCAAAAAAAATAGTTTGCTCTATACTTAAAATTACTGTCGTACAGCTGAAGCGAGTTACGAGTACAGTTGAAACAGTTAATAGAATATAATCAAAGAAATATTTCAAATTTATATCAGTAAATAAACGAATTGTTTCTGGAAAAGGCGTGTCATTGAATTTGTTCTTCAACGTACACATCGTAACAGCCTGATTAGCACATTAATACATTTGTTTTAAATGCCGATTGTTATTTAAGTAACCTTGAATGGTAGTTGACATAAGTATCACTTAGTGTTTCGTCTGAGTGTATCAATTGATCAATTCGATTAATTCGTACGACAGCTTGAACTGTTTGAATACAAGGCCAATTAGAAAAATGGCGTAATTATGATAAGAACGATCAAGGGTTCTATAAACTTGAACTAGTTTTAATTGATAACTGGCTACCACCGTATTTATTACGACAACTAATTCCATATCATTACAAACTGTTACGAAATTACTAAAAACGGCTTGTTATATAAGACACATCAAGTTTAAATGGTCATTCAGAATCTAAACATATTATTAAAACGACAAAAGTTGTCAAAGGGAAGATGTTATGCCCACTCCTATTTCAACTTGACAAATATAATTTCACATATGTGTATTAAACATCACAAAACGTCCAAGAAAACAAACTTTCACGATGATAGTGGATGCAGTCGAAGGCTGTATTATGCAAGATGCACGTTCATTTAGCCAAACACGAAAGCAACTCGTCATGCAAGAAACCACTTGCTGCTTTACGCAGAATAATTTAATCGTACCTAATAGAGGTAAGAGATGATTGCGGTTCCTTTGTTAATCACTATCTGCCCGGACAGACTTCGTTCTATCAAAAGTTAATTTATATATATATATATTTCTCATTTTTGAAACTTTCCGAGTACCTTAACGAAATTACGAAAAAGAATTAGTCAAAATGGTCAGGCCGTTTTAGAGTTTTGCGCTTAGCAGCAACATTCATTTATCTTCATACAGATTATTATAATTTCATTAATTGTCCTCATTTAAGTAGATAAATATGAATTCGACACGTATAGTTTAATTGCTATATGAAGTGTTACGTTGATAGTAAATATAATTAACAATTAAACAGGTGTTTACTCGACTTTAACGCTTATTAAGAATATTTATATGAAAATTTACACAATTATTGATATACAATACTGAGGTTAAAATTTTATATAATTAAGACAGTCAATCTCTAATGAGGAGGAGGAGGCCGTGGCCTAATCAGTGGTCGGCATTTGAGTCGATCGCTAGGTTAAGCTGCTCTGGCTGCGTCCACTGGTTTATATTTGGTATCCGACCTCCTCCGTGTTTCGGAATGCACGTAAAATAGTGGGACCCGATTAATGTCACTTTGTGATAATAGTCGTAAGGTTGTAGAAATCATGGTGGTTCCGACGATGACGTCAGGTGGCAATCGGTTATTTTAACTCGCCCCACAGTCACATCCTCTACAATGTAAGCGGACCCCGGTATTTAACCGAGATAACGCTAGGAAGAAAAAGAATAATGAGGTCAAAATATGGATTATCCTTTTATTTTAGGCTTTTCTATTATTAATTTGATATCTTCTAAAATAATTTTATCTTTATTGATCTATAAGAAATAATAACAAAAAGTTGTTATATGTATCCTCTTCATATTCTCCTTTCTTATTCCTTGTGGCTATGTGACACTATTTTTAAGGAAATCTTATCATCTTCGTTGCATTTGTTATTAGTAAGAAGAAGTTTTCTTTCACTATCAAATAATTAAATCTCAGATAAATCAGCGCCGTTAACGTCTTCTCCGATTCAATCAAAATTATATTCACGTCGACTGAGATTATTTAACGCTTTAAAGATAAGCAATATTAATCTTCAAATTTAAAGTGTAATATTTACATTCCATAGTTTTACCCAGTCATAAACAATATTCTTGGAAACGAAATTGTGAAGTGCATTTATACCTGATAAGCTTATTAAGTACAGCTAACAGGGTGATTTTTAAGAGCACTTTGTATTAAAAGGACGATTTGAATTTTATTTAAATTCAAATGATATTCAAGTAAACATTTACAATCTCTTTTAAATCATCAAATATTTTAAAAACTACCACTGATTCGGAAGAGGCGAGCCAAAAGAAGAATCAGCAAGATACTCGTCAGCCACTCGTTTCAGGCACTGAGCCACTGAGCCACTCGTTTCAGTCAATCAGCCACTGAGTTTAAATTACTTTTTTGCATGTTAACTAAAAAGTACAAAACTGAAGCGCCTTAATTCCAAGCATTTTTATCTTTAATATAGACTTCGACTATATAATACGACTTATGAATAAGCGTGTTTTTAATCCAATTATATCTGGATTATTTTGCTGTTGTTTAAATTTAACTATAGACATTTTCAATTATATCTGGAATTTTGCCTCATATAAATGGATCTGTGCTTAATGTATAAATAAATAACTAGACTACAATATAAATGATGTTTAAGTAATGCTATCAAATGTTTGTATAACACAAACTTTTCAAAATTATTCACATTACTATTATCATCAAGATATATCCAATATTTACTAAAACATACTTTCTCCGTTTTACCACAAAGATTAAGTACAAGAGTATAAATTGTATCGTACACAATTGGCAAACAGTTGATTCATTCAGTTTAGATTTTCATCAGCGCCTAATATTTTATACATTAAACATATATACAGTTTGAAGATGAGTTGAATAAAGAAAGAAGCTTGCAGAAAGTACACGAATACGGAGATTAAAGTACAAAAGTACAGGTTGCGTAATAAATAATTGGTATAGTATTCAAACAAGAAGTTATTCAAGTTTGCCAGATTAGATTGTAACGAAGTATTAAATAAAGGTACCAAGTCTAAAACGTTGTGTTGACAGTCCTACATTCACAGCCAGTATAGTATTATTAGTGATTTCATCATACAATCCATCAGCATACTACACAAATTTATAACATCCAAATGAGCAAATCATACTAACTGATTGTCATTCATTAATATCTATTTATGTAACTGAGGTCATGAGGGTAATTTTATCTCAAATGCCAAATTATTTTTAAATAGTGTATTTTATTTATGATGGACAACAGCAAATAGTCCACATGTGTAAGACATGAGCTCCCACGGTAGTTTATCACGGTAGTATAACATTTTTTTTAATACTTTAGTTTTCTTTCTGCACTCTACGCCCCTGCCCAACATAATTCACATATGCATAAGAAGCTAAACTACTTTGCTTTAATCCGCGAATGAATACGAGGACAATCGGTGTAATGCTGCAACCCGAAAGCTACACCACCGAATCCGCCACCAAAGCACAGCACTACACTGACTTTTCGTCTTTTGTAGTCATTCAAACTTACTTAAAATTATGCAATATTTTCCTATTTTATATAATAATTGGTTCTTATACCTACGTCACTACAGATATGGAAAATAGAAACGTATATATAAAATTCTCGTGTCACAATGTCAGTTACCGTACTCCTCGGAAACGGCTTGACCGATTTTAATGAAATTTTATATACGTCTGCTAGGTCTGAAAATCGGCTACTATGTATTTTTTATACACTTAAGTGATAAGGGTGGCCCACACGGATGGAGTCGCGGGGCACAGCTAGTAATGAAATTAAATGGCATCTTATATGGAGATATATACATATTACAAAACACTTCTTGTTAAGTACATCTTATGAAGCCCTGATTTTCAAGCGAAACATACATTGATTGTAAGATCCGCAAGATATGGAAGAAAAGACCACGAAGTAGTCCAATTCTGGAGCCATCTCGCGCGTCGCCGCATCTAAGGCTTTTGTTCCTGTTTAATTATAAAAAAAACAATATATGACACCGCAACGACGAAAAGCAAATCATTGTAATGTGGATTTCCCTTTAAGTCCAATATTTATAGAGATAAATAACACTGAATTAACTCGCTTCCGACAAACGTATTCAATTTTTTTATGCGTTTCGTAAGTTTTTACAAATGTATTTATATAGAAGTCAATACTTAAAGGAGTCAATAATGGCGAAACTTTTGTCAGGTCGATGGTGAAGGCCGTGAACTCACCATCAATCTTTGGTCTGGCGACGGCACGGAAGTCATCTGGCGTGAGGTTCTCCAGGAAGGCATCCCCATCTCGGTTTTTTGTCAAATCACTATTTTTAGTAGTGTAGGATGTTAAAAGTAAAAGTGTCGAATTAACAGCGTTCGAACGCTGTAAGGCACCTTTTACATGTGGCGTCTTGACATTTTACGTTTCATAAAACAACTTTAATTTGTCGGGTGTAAAACAATTTTCATAAAATATATAATACAGATTTTTTTAAGCCATAGTTTTCCATTTGCTCTTACGTATATTCTACTTCTACATATATGTTAGTCGTGAGGTAGTGTGTCCTTTTAGGTTAACTCATTTATGACATCAAGGTACATTCAGTTTTTTTTATTTGAGATAAATTAAATAATTGTTTAAACCGCTTGCTCTTAGATATTCTATGTGTATTACGCTATTTGTAAAAATACAAGCTTTTAAGCATGGAGGAATAATATATTTAATGTTATGTATGCTATATAGGTAGTTTGTAGTTAGCAGACATCTGCTTATAACAGATGTTTCTATAGGGTCAGATAAAAAGGGTCCAAGGGAAGGTTTTGATTTTACGCGGACTCGAAGTCGCGGTAAACAGCTAGTCGCTAAGATCATTTACGATTATTTTAAATTAGATAATACTTTCAGAAGGGACGTCTAAATTTGGTCTAGAAGAATCGTACTTTGTTTAGGCAATTGAGGGAATTCTGGAAGTGAACGCGCGCGTTAACGAGAATTGCAAAGAAATCCCATAAACATACACCTTGTTCGCAAGTCTTTAACACTGCTTTAATTTCTTCCTGTACAATGCCATGGAACCAGGTGTAGATAGATTGAGGGAATCAGCTCAAGTGGGAATGGACTGGGCATATGGCACGAATGGACCCGCAAAGGTGGGCCAATATAGCGACTATATGGACTCCCAGCAATGGCCGTTGAAAACGAGGAAGATTTGGCGCAAGGACTTGAACGCCTTTGCAGGAAAGGAGCCGATTGGGCTATCTCTGGATAGAGGAAAGTGGTCTAAAAGCGGGGAGGCCTTTGCCCAGCAGTGGGACATTACAGGCTAATTAAAAATATATATACCTAATTTTCTAGTTGCGCCTGCAAGAGTTTTTTAAAAGCTTGAATCAATCTATATAATTATTATATAAAGCATTTTTTTCGATTTCTGCTAGGAGTGGGCACCACCACGGCCGAGCAAACTTAGGTTAAACCCTAGTACTACGGGTTTCACTTCATCCTCACATTGGCTTAGGATACACTTAATCCAGCAAAAATATTTTCATTTAAAATGTTACCACGACAAGACCATATAAAGTACTGTCAAGAAGTTATGGGAGGGCCTAGCACGAACATTCTCTATAGTTTTACTTACTATCACGTTCGAAACAAAGGTTCGGGCTTCCATTTTACACGGGCTTACATTGACGGAAGGTCGAGGATTCGATACGTGCTAGTTCTGATTTTATTCGTGCTAGCAACTATGTTGTGTAAAACGAGAGCATTAATGTTTCATTTGACGTTCGGTTTTGAATGTAAATTTAAGTAAACCTATCGAGAATGTCCGGTCTAGGCCCTCAGATCTCTTTAAGCGCCACACCTCTATATCTACTCGCCTCTAGCTGTACACCTAGTAACTGATGAGTTTAGTTCCATTGCATTCGTAGATGTACTTACCGATCATGACCATTCGACTATTTATAAGTAATTTCGAATTCTCGATAGGTTTCTAGATAAATAATAAAATAAAAGCATCCGTTTAAACGGTCTAAATTATTTTGCTACATATATGACTGTATACGATATATGACGAATGTAACGTTGTTTTAGTATTTCAAAAAAATGTCACATTACTGACCTTTAGATATTGCATAGAGACGGCTGGACCAATTTTGAAGGTACTTTCACTGGCAGATAGCTGATGTTAAAAGAAATAATAGTCTAAAAAATCTTTCAAATTGCAAAAATCACCGTATTGAAAACTCAGTCACGGGTAACAGATCTCAAATAAAAACACAAAATCAGGTATAAGAATATATTAGTTACAATCCATCAACCATACGATGAGTTTTGCCTGACATAATCTGTCCCCGAAAACAATGAAAGTACAGTATAAGTGGAAATGTTATTTAAGGCCTTTTTCTCTTTGCTTGTTATTTTGTCTATACTTTAAATTACCAGGCAAATGCGAGTTAAAATCGCGCACTAAGAGTTCAGCATCATCAAGAAATATCACGATATTTTAAGATTTTTAATTTTCTTATGATGTAAATAAACACTACTATTTGACAAAGTCACGGCAATTTTTTTTTTTTGTGATGTAACTACACGGTTTTTGGAATTGAATAATGACAGATATATACAATAGATGAAGAATGTCATATCAGCATAACATCATACAATAATTTAAAAAATAATAGCGATTTATGTTTATTGTCTTTGATACCTTTGCGGCGAAGTTATGGATAAGATTGGCTCAGGAAAAAGGAGGGTGGATCAAGAAGGGGGAGGCCTTTGCTACAACAGGCTAATAAAAAAACCAATGTGGCTCATGTTTATTATTATTTTTTAATTAGCTATGAATATAGTGAAATAGTGCCACCATTTTCTGAATCAATTGTTTTGTAGATAAGTCATATCTCTTGTTCGAATTGATATCATCCAATCATTTCATGTGTGTATATATATATACTCGTGTATATAGAAAGAAAAAGGCATTTAACACCCCTAATGCTAATGGATTATAGATAGGGGTATCGGATGGAACCTCTAATCTCAGTAACTACGGGTCCAATTAGAAAAAGTTTTTCAGTGTTAGATAGCCCAGTTATCGTGGAAGCCCTTTCGTAACCCCTCCACCTCGGTGTGACGTCTCATACTTTAAAAATAAAAAAAAAATCTAAAGTTCATAAATAGCGACGCATCTGCGAGCTTTTGGTGACGTAATTGTCCATGGGCGTTGACAGTCACTGACCGACTGCCTGTTTGGCATTACTGTAAATAATAAATGTAGACAACTTAATGCCTGTGTTATAGGTGACAGCCAACTATTATACTCAAATATATTTTTGGAAATATATAAATACAAATATATGGATAATACATCCAACTCCAAGGCGAGAATCGACCCCACGACCCCCGGAGCGGAAGCCAGAGTCACTGCCCACTGCGCCAACGGGCCAGTCGAACTGTTGCCTGCAATGTCTTTATTATTTTGCGTGTATGTTGTATGTATTTTGATTTGAGCTAATGTGGACCAGTTTCGACTCGCGACAGATATTATGTCGACCCATCTAGTTGCTGAACGACCAATATTCCGCTTTCCCAGCCTCAGACACCATTCAGTTGCTGCCTTGCTCGATTTAGTTAACCGCTCTTCTGTCAGACATTTAAGCCATCTAGACCTCAAATCAACTGTTTATCAACAAATGTTTTAAAACTTTTCGAAACAAGGCTTTCAGCGGCTCAATCCGCATTAATATACACAGGAAAAAAATAACTGAACTAAATTTTAATAAAAATCTAAAAACAAAACTTACCCAAGTTTCCACAACTCGGCGCGGATTTGAAGTAATGACGTTAAAAATTTAATAGCGGCTTTGCATAATGTTCGCGAAGGTTTTGATGTTTTCAGGGGCTTATCGCGGTAATCCTGGATATTGCGAATTGAAAGTGGAAAGAAAATAAAAATTGCGTCGTGTATTTTTGTTGTACAGCGCTCGGTGTTAACGTTTGATTTTGCCCCGGATTAGGGAGTTTGGATTTAGCAAGCAACGTGTGACATCTTTGTGTGAATTATTAAACAACTATGAAAAACGGAAGGATTTTTTATTTATATCTTCTTCTAATGGTAGTTCTAGACATTTGCGGGGCGAGTTAAGATGACCTGCCGTCTGACGTCATCCTCGAACCCCCACCATATCTGCAACCTCACGACTATACCAGTGGTACTCAATAAATTTTATTATCGAGACCCACAGTTTTATTTGCCTTCAAAAACTCTACTGGCCCGATTTGAAAAAATCTTTTAGTGTTAGATATCCTATTTATCGAGGTAGGCTATAGGCTATATATCTATCGCTTAAATGAATCTATTTTTTTTACGAATCTTACGCGGATGAAGTCGCGAGCACAGCTAGTTTATTTTAATATAAATTATTATTTAAATATCACGTTTAATTAAAAATCACGTTTGTAGTATTTTCGATTTTTTTATTCTGGAATGCAACTTTTCTATAATTTGCTTAAATCTTTGTCTTTAACGTGTTTCAATAGACAACATTTGAAATAAAGTCTTTTTTTAATTAATATAGAAAAAATACATTATTTTCATTCATTCATTTCATTCTTTTACCTTCATTCAACTAGCCCTATCACAGAATATTAAAGGTTATGAAGATGGACACAGAAAAGCTTTTAACTTTACAACTGGTCACTGTATACCGTCCAATCGTCCAGTTTATATGCACTTATCACGTTACGCGCACATGTGACCGGGCCTTTATAGTCCACTTTAGTACCATATGATGATACACTCGAAAACTGCAGTTCTTCACATAAATAAATAATGGAGATGGGTGCATATGGTTTTGTGTATCAAGTTTTATAAGGTTGTTCCTTTCATTCATTCATCAATTTCCTTTTTATGAAAGAAAAAAATAACAGCCACCACGTGCAAGTTGCATCAACATTCTTTTTTCAACCATTTATTTAAATTTGAAACGAATACACTTAGTGACTTATACAAACTATATATAAAACCTCAAACGTGTTTTTAAAGCATGGTTAAATCGCTAAATTATAATAATTCATTAACAAATAATAACAATAATCGAAGAAGGAGTTACAAGAATTTATTCATTTATTCATAATTATTTGGGACCCTGGAAGGTTATAACAATAGCAAGGTACTCAGTCACGTAGGGAGACAGATGTTTCTATTATTGGTGTTAAAATATTCGTCATCGTCGAAGGAAGGAGAATATGTCCAGGTGGAGATTCGTAAACAATATCAACTTGGACTGTCTCACATCATGCCCTGCGTGCCCCCACACCTCCAAGCAGAAGGAATTCATGATTGCTTCTGATGAAGCGGTCAATATGGCTGCGTTGTGCGCCGCAACAAAATAAATGACATAATAGTTAATGTATTTGCCATCGAATCGATAAGAAGAAGAATTTGGTGTTTTTTTTTTATTTGCCTAGTAATCATAAATTTTTGTTTTAAAGAATATTAGGAATACTTTTTAGGTATGTCTAATATTCCCTTTTTCCTAGTAAGCTTAAATTTAAAACTTGTATTAGTTGTGGGTGCGACAATATCCCAACGGCGGTGGGGTTTGGACCGGGTACCTGGCGGATTTCAGTCCATTCCTTATACCGTTGAGCTATTGAGGCTCTAATATATTCAAATCATTTATATTCAGGCAGGTGATTATAATTTTTTATTGATGGAGGCAATAAAAAATGTATAATGTTTACTTTTTCACAATGTTTGAATAAACACTGATATATTCTTTCTTTCTAAATTAATACAGTGCTTTAGACTTTATTCTAGGTAATATTTTTTAAGTACTGCTCTGTATTCTCGGAGCCATTTGAAACAAAATCTCCTTCTTTTATTAATGATTGTAAAAGTTGCTCCCTCAAACCACTAATGTTCCCGGAGAAACTAATCTTACAAAAACTTTACTTCTAGAAATTACAAGATCTCACTGTACGAAGCCGGAAAACGTTTTTCCCGAAGAATGTTTACGGCGATTCCTGCGAGATTAAAGAATTTTCAAATATCTCGTATAAATGAAATATTATACTGGTATACCGGTATTGTATAGCGCTGACCGCTTTAGAGGAATAGGGCTGATCTAAGCATTGTGCATTGCTTACCCGTGGAGCATTAAAATAAATGGAGAAGGCGAATATTTTGACTGATCCGTTGGCGCAGTGGGCAACGACCGCGCGGGTCTGGGTGTATTATATATATGTATGTATTTGTATATTTCTACAAAAAAATATTGGTTTATAATAGCCGTCTGTTACCTATAACACAGGCATTAAGTTGTCTACCTTAGGAACAGACATCCGTGTGTCAAATAGTCTTATGTTTTTATGTATGTATTTATGAAAATAATAAAAAAAAGGGAAAAGTCACCTTTTTTTCAAAATCTTGAACACAGCGAGACGTATAGAGATGAAATTTGGCACGGAGGTAGTATATAAGTATGTAAAACATCCGGTAAAAACGAATTTACGGTAGGGCCAGATTGTAAATTTTATCGTAAATTTTTTCACCAATTTATTATACACTTTTATATACAATTTAATATTCTTTAATGACGATGACATTATTGTATACAGTAATATATTCAAAACTGACTGTTATATTACCATACAGTTGTTTGTAACGTTCTACTGTAAAGCTGGGAACTTGGGGTTACAACAACTTACATGGGAGGTATGGATATATATATATATATATAGAGAAAGAACGATCAGTAATAGTTTTGAGTTTCGTAGATCGCGGGTACCTTTCGTAAACGATAGCCCCTTAGTCGGAGCGTTCTTCGTTTCCCGTGCATCTATTCTAGTAAATCTATACTAATACTGCAAACACACCCCCGCTTTCCCGTATTTTATGCACCATTTCGAAGATTTAATCTCAGGAAAAGACGATACTTGGAATATTATTAGATATGATAGAACTTTTTTTTTTTCAAATTTAAAAAGATTTCACATGGTCCCGCCACTAAATTCGGCTAAAGTTTTTCGTGGTCCGCATCAGATCCGTCCCGGCACAGATGATCTTAAGCGGGACACAATTTATTGTACTTTATATTAATTTGAAGTTAATTTTTAGTAGTCAGTTTTTATATGCAATACACAGATTAGATTTTTTTTTTTAAAACTTGTTGCATTCTTTAGGCGACAGTAGTCAGAAATCGTTTCAATTTATCTGATAAAATAAGATACATAAAGCTTAAAAAACGTATTTATTTTTATATTGCTAGCGTTTAAAAAAAAAGGAAACTACAAAATACAACAACTCGCCATGATAGCTAAAATATTCAACAGAGCGTATGACGTTACCGTTTATTATAAGTGCGTTCCAATAAGCGATCGCACGGTTTAAAGAGCTCATACAGCTAATTATATTTAAATATATTAATATTAAAAAAAAAATTCTTAATACAATAAATTCTAAACTTAGGTCAAGGTAAAGTGAAATAAAATGTGCAATATTCGATGAATACCTTTGTTTCTTTTCGCAATAACATTATTTTCGACAACAGGTTATAAGTAACAGTTAACAGTATGCGCATTAACATCATTATTGGAGATCTTTAATTGTTAAAATTGTTGATAAATATTAGACGAGCAACGTTTAAAGTTACCGAAACAAGTTTACAAATATTTCATTAAATGTACAGTAATAATGTATTATCGAAGTATTCTTCGGTTGATAAAATTATTTCAACGCTGTACAATACGTAAACGTGTAGTTATACAATTATACTTAAACGAAAACGAGTGAAAGCCTGAAGGAGATGCACGAGAGATGGAAATAGAAAGCGCCTGAGGCTCCTTCCCCGAGAAGAAGACGATTGCGCACAAAAATACTTTTTTCCTATATATCTATAAATAAATATATATATTATGAGTATTGAATACTAGCATCACTGCGTTTATGAGGTTTCTTACTGTCTATTCTTTCATATTATACAAAGACTGTCTCGTCTACCAGTTCCATCTCCTCATCATATTAACTCTTAGAATGGTCACCCCCTCCCTCTTTATTATGTTCTTTCTTTAAAGTTATAAAGCCTTTTAACTTACCTCCTGGTATTTTATCGCGACCACCTGAAATAGACATAATATACATTTAAAGCAGATCACAACAATAGTCATTTCTTTGAAGAGAAGTGGTATTAATACTGTGGTTTTTCGTAAAGATATCGTTACATAAAGACGGCAAAACATCACTAATATAACAATAGAATAGAAAATGACAATCGAACAAATTCTTCAGCTTTATGTATTACTATAGATTAATAGGAATAAATGTTTTATTCTTTCTTTCTTTCTTCAGACAGGCTAGATGATTAATAATACCTACCACCTGCGAGACTAATGACAGTGTAACCTTGTTCGTTGCTGACCCAACTCACCATCAAGGATACAATATTTCTCAATCCATTCCTTCTAACATTGAGCTGAGGCACGTATTTTATCTCATACTAATAATATTGTAAAGATTAGAAAAACGTGAAAATAGAAAGACGCACTCGACGTAGGAGCGAACGCATAAAATAATAAAGTGAATGCTTTATAAATAAATAAAGGCTGATTGACTTTATCGAGGCGGTATATGTCTAATCGCCAATTTTATACAAATCAATCTTACATGGGTAACACCACGATATGATCAAATTGATGTGCAGTTATCATTGAATTAACTGCAAATGTAGGTAGAAATACTACACCAAAACTATGAAATAGTTTGAAACACACTAACTTACTCGATGGTTACAAAGTGATAACGGAGGAGCAGTTGTCCTCAGCGGAAGACGTAATATAGCCATTAAATAAACTTAAACGACAGCTTTTATGATGGTTTCTTGAATTATTTTGAAATATGTAAATACATACACATGGATAACACACCCAGACTCGAGGTGGGAATGGAACCTACGACCCTCCGGAGCAGAAGTCAGCGTCACTGCCCACTGCGCCAACGGGCCAGCCAAGTTACGGCCAACATAAATCAACCACAGATAGATATTTTTGGTCCAGCTAAATTTATGAAGAACCAGTAGAGATTTCTAACATTCGGCCAATCGGAAATTTTGAAGTATACATTATCACAAAGCAATGTGATGATAGTGATGGTGATAAAGATGACGATGACGATAACGATGATGATGATGACGGTGATGATGATGATGATGATGATGATGATGATGATGATGATGATGATGACGACGACGATGATGATGATGATGACGGTGATGATGATGATGATGATGATGACGATGAAGATAACGGTAATGGTGACGATGATGATGGTGACGATGATGACGATGATAATGATGATAATGATAAAGATCGTGGTGATATATTTTATGAAAGTTCTGTGAAGGCAATAATTTGATTTTATCTCTTTTTCCAATACCACTTTAACTTGCTAATTCTGTGCATAATAGCTTCACTGGTGTGATTCCTCCACCGCCTACTTTTTCTAATTTACAACGGAGGGATAGTCAAATAGGTGTAGAAAAGTCTGGTAGGGAATGACAGTTAGTACGCTGTGTTACCTGGGGAGTCCCTAAGTCGCGTAAGTCATCTATCTAAAGCCGCAGGAGGCATAGTCGACCAACAAATTTTCTTTGAATAGGAGCTGTCATACAAAATAGTAAAGCGCTTTCTCGGTGTACTATACCAACACGTAATTTGGCAGACGTACGCTAAGAACGGACTTTGCGACAACCGGATTAAGAAGTCCAAAAGGTATTTCGCAAGTTTGTATCAGCACAGTTCCGATTGGGCACTTCCTTTCACACTGTTGACGAGGATGGTGCCCAAAAATATTGTTAGCCACATAAATAAGAGACTAACCCTCTGGTTAGGTTAGCCTCTTGTCCAAACAATTACTATCATGCGATTTGCATAGAAATTTTGGTATGTATATGAGTAGAGAAAATTAAAGTGTTAGTCTCTAAGTAGAAAAAAGATATTATATGTGGTCACATGCATTTAATAAAAGTATCAAATTTGATAGAATTTTCCTGATAGAGAGCTGATGTTAAATAAAGTGGAATAATATCACGGAGAATTTACCTATTTCTAACTAGAAAATTAGAATTAAGGTCAATTAAAAAATTATTACTCATTTGGGCCAAAATCATTAAATTACACATATGCAGTCACGAATAATGGCTAGTTGGCAAATGCATACATTAAAAAGTCTTTTATATATCCTCAAAAACATACATTCTGATTTTATTAAGCGTGTTTGATGCGCCTTGAGCATAGTTGATCATTGTATTATTGTTTAATGTAATATAATATAATGTGTTGTAATATATAGAATTCCGGATATTAAGCTGTATTTTACTAGCTGTATAAATTAATATGAATTAAATAAATTAAAAAAAATCTACGCTCAAACCACAGCAGCCAGGAGTGAGGTTATAAAAAATTACAGGCTTAAAACTTTCGATAATTTGCTTGCCCCCAAAATAAGTCACAAAAAGGAAAGAGTATAACCTTAGAGATTCGCATACGACCGCATACATTCCCAATATGAAAATACTTTCTCCGTTATTACAATACCAGCATCATCAATTTTGAGGAGGTCTTGGCCTAATCAGTGGTCGGCATTTTAGTCGATCGCTAAGTTAAGTTGCATCAACCATTGTCAGATTATAGGTGCGTTTTTCAAAAAACGCAGTTCCTGCAGTGCCGAACGTTCCCTTATCTAATTCTTGCGTGATAGCCTTTTGTAGACTGCCTATAATCTACAGAAACAACTAACTTATTTTACAGCTTTGAGGTCCAGTGCTTTAGACTCTGCGTTATTAGTCACTATCACTAATCAATCTGGAATTCCGAATGTGCAAATTAAAATCGTCCGCAGGTGTTTAACCTGTGTCAAGAACTCAGCAGTCATTATCGAGGTCGTCTAGTCTCTCCTTAATTATTATGAATCAGGTATATGTTTTTTACATGGTTGCGGTTACGACAGTTTTTTACGTCATCATCAATTGGAGTAGGTATTAAATTTTATACGAATAAACATTTATAATACTGCAACCCGAAAGCCACACCACCGAACCCGCCACCAAAGCGCAGCACTACACTGAATTTAAAATGTGCCTCAACGCACATCTCGCTGCGAGGAAGCGTCATATCAGAGTTACATCTGCTATACTATAATAAAAACAATACGTTCTTTATGTGTTATGCCTCATATCGGGATTATATTCTTAGAAGTTTAATTTTAATAAAGCTGTAATCTGGGGGAACTAAATAGATTTACTCATATTAACTTAGTACACCCAAAATCTATTCCTTCAACGATCGTTTATATAATGTTAACTTACATGGAAATGAAATTAAAGCATTTGTTGGTGATTTCTCAATAACCGCTTTTTTAAGTCCGCGGTGAAACAAACTACACTTAAACATTTTGTCCGTTGACGTATATATCTGTTTGAGGTTTATTGAAGATGAATTAAATTATGCTCAGAAAAAAATAAAAACAATTTTTGTCTGTACATTACTTCCGGACATTTTGACGGGACTTTCATCGGTGTACAGAATAGCGTAGGCAAATTTTATCTTAACTAAAAACTTAAAGCTTCTATATAAAAAATTCTCAAACATGAACTAAATCATTAAATTAGATGCGGATGAAGACGTCATTAACAGCTAGATTTAAATAAATTCATTGACGCCTTTCGGGTGATTTTTATATTTAAATATGATCTCAGTATTTCATTTCCATGACCTGGTAACACAGAACTATATAAAAATACCTCGTTCGATGAACAGAATAACAAATAGTTTAAACTCTATCGGCGTTCAATCCTGGCATTGTCGTGGAACAGACGCTTGGATCCTAGCCATCGAATAGGTATTACATAAAAGTTAATGCTTTTTTAATATTATATAATGTCCTATATCTCTACGTAATGCGTCCTACGGTATTTTACTTAAAATATACATTATTTACGTAAAATACACATGCTATGCCGGAATATTTTATTTATCAAGATATTGAAACATGACATGACATCTGGTTTTTACCCCCGAAGCTACCAACGTCATGTCTTTCTACTAGATTTTATTTTGCACATTCTATATAATGCACAGTTTGAAAATGACCACAAGCGCCCGGACCGACTCTTGTTTTACGGTTCTTCAATTCACAAATTACTCTAATCGTTCGCAATTGTAACTTGCCGAACACACGTTCCCAAAGCTGTGTCAGTGGCTCCCAATCTATCACTTCAGACCCGACAGTTGTGGTCCTGTCCGATAATTAACCAATCTCCTGTATGTGTCTTCCATAAAACGCGACACAAATGTGGCCGCACATTTATAAAATTCATAAATGTTTTTTTCATAGTTGCTCCAATATAATATGATGGTTAAAAATTATTTTTTTCCAGGATCTAAATATCCTATAGCTTTTATTTAAAACTCAAATCAATCGATTCACAAGTATTTAAGAATTGTTTTTCGATTTATTCAAAAACGGTGATAAATAGAGACCTGAAATTGACAGAATGAAAATACTAGTACCAACCTTCCCCTTAAAAATGAACTAAATATCCTTCTGCGGCCGATGCATTTAGCTTATCGCCCTATACCATTCCTTACTTTCTTTTTCTTTAAACCTCTACTGATTTCAGTAAGGGGATTGAAAGAAAACTTACAAATTTATAACAGTACAGCGGTTTTCGAGGTTTAGTGAGACTAACGAACAAGGAATTTACTTTTTTTTTTTAAATTTTATATATAACTGTCTGTCTGTGAATTTCGCTTTAACTTTTCTAAGCAGCTAGTTGTTGATTACTTAATCACAAGCAAGCTTTTTCAATTTTATGAACTATTATTTTTGCCGGCGTCTTCGCACAGAATTTTTGTAATTCAGTTCAAAAGAAAGTACCCTGTGTCATATTTGTAATAAACAATGTGTTAAATTAGGTATAGAAATATAATAGCACACTGAGTAGATAAAACTCATAAATGTAACTCATAACAAACACTGGCATTTGCTAATACAAACAAAAAAAACGAATTTAAAATATTTTGGAAAGTCCAAAGTGCACGCTTAATAACGCTAAAGTATAAAATTTAGTTTTTACTTAATTGTAAATATAGATACCAAATTACAGATTCATTTTCAATAGGAAACGGTACGCCGTAATTCTGAAGCTAGTAAAAAAATAACGTGATATGTTGACTGTATACGACGTAACCGAGATTTACTCACACATAGATTTCCAGACGTCCAAGGAAATATTTTTTTAATAAGTTTTTCTTACACTTAATAAAATAATTATCTCTCCGAGGTAAATAAAATGTTAATACACCACTTTCAACTAAATCTGCATGTATTTATTTTTATCAACAAGTGCCACCAAAGGAATAGAGTCATTGTTACTTTAGGAAAACGCACGATTGATTAAGTGAGAGTAAAGCACACTACCAACGCTTCGGGTTGTGAGACGTGCAATATAACGTAAAAGACACATCAAAACAAGAAATGTCTAAAAATTAAAGATTACATTTCCTGTTCAAGTGTTCCTTACCTACAAAACTACTCACAGTCACGTTGAAGAGTTGCAAACTGTTAAAGTGCACTCTTTGTATTACGTTCATTAACTTTATACTCTCTGCTCTTTTTCTCTACTTTAGTAAACTCTAAACTTGTACTTTGATTAAAATTATAAACGAATAAAAATTGTTCATGCTGTGTTCAGCTGGTTTGGCTTCACGTTTATTGTGTGACTTGGTATTCTCTTTAATAAAGATATTATTTATTTATTTAATTTTCTGAGTACTTTTAATGGCACTCGAGCATTCTCTAAATCTCAACAGTTTTACAGGCAACAACTTCAAGAGTAAATGTACAGCACTATTTAGTGGATACTTTGGTATAACAACCGTATAAAATATTTCTAACTAAGAAAAAACCAAATACCAAAAAATATTTCTTATTTTAATGTTTCCGTAGATAATACCCCTGTGTCATAAGACATAACTTATTTTCTGATAGATAAAATCATAGATTCTGGCGCTTTTGGTCGTTATTATTTGCCTCATTGATTAAAATTTAGCTTTATAATAGTTGTCTTCTTAACATTCAGTTAAAGACCCGACGTAAGCATACGTTACTTTCATTTTTGTTCAGGGAGTTTAATATCTTAAGGCTTTGGACAAAGTTCTGGTGAGCATCTGAAACTTCATACTACAACTGAACTTTCATTATACTTCTGAGTCTTCTAACGAAATAAATAAAAATTCAGCTATTTAAAAATAACTTAAGCTGCTCTTATTTTTAGGCAGGTTGCTGGTTGATTACATCGGAGCTACATTTCTAACTGACTATATCTAGTACCTAATATTATGTGAAATAAATTTGTATATCAGATAAAAGTTCAGTTATTTCCTGTCTTTTTTGGGATGAGTACAGTCTAGAGCAGGGGTGGGCAAATACTTTAAAGCGCGGGCCAAAATGAAATTTTCAAAATGTCTCCCGGGCCGGAGGACTATACCGCGTATGCTTTGCACAAGCGGATGTTTTGGATGGAGTTTTTTCCCTGCCCAATTTTTTTTTTTTTGACAAAAACACTAAGTACGGGCTAAGTGGCGCGCCATGGGAGAGGCCTATATCCAGCAGTGGATTGCCGCAGGCTGATGATGATGATGATGATGTAGTTTAGTTTCTCATGCATAAGCGATTTTATTAAATATACTTAAAGTGTGGTTTGTTAAATATTATTTTGAGTATGCAATCCTTTTTTAAAGCATACATAAAAGTGTCGATCTGTAACCTCCCACCTTTTGGTATAGGTTTTCAAATGAAGGAGGTGGATTCATTGAAGGACTAACGACGACCATGGATGGCTACATTTCCAGAATAACATACCAGAAATTTAAAATATATTTTCTTTGCTTGTTCGTTGCCTTACTTAATTAAAAAAATAGAAGGTGAAAATTTCATAAAAAAAAAATTTAATTTTTTATAAAAAAATAATAAGAGGGAGATCTATCTATAGCTATAAAAGCGAAAGGTCACTTAACACTCACTTCACAAGTGTAGTCACTTAACAAGTGTAGTGTATACATAAATGAGGGTAGTTGTTCATATGAGTATAAATACAGAGATACGCAGGTAAACTAATTGCTACCCGCGACTCCAACCACGTTAATTTAGGTGAAAAATATTAGCATTTAATTGTCTCCAAAATTCTCACAGCACAGTTTATCAGATAGACTTTATTATTATCTTAATATATTTATACTAGTTGTTATCCGCGGCGTCGTCTGCATAAAATTAGGTAAAGAATTTTAGCCTTATAATATACCTATAGTCCAGCTTTCCTCGATAAATGGCATGTCTAACACTGAAACAATTTTTCAATTCGGATCGGTAGTTTTATACCCGTTCCCATTCCCGTTCCCTTTCCCGTTCCCATTCCCGTTCCCTTTCCCGTTCCCATTCCCGTTTAGTATATTGGTATAGCTAAATAACCTAGATACCGATTGCAGCACCGTCTGCCGGGATGATTTGTAAATCTAAACCATCCAGGACGTCACCCAAACGCATACAAAAAAAAATATTCAAATCGGTCGAACCGTTCTTGTATATATATATCGCTTCGTTAGCTATTAATATAAAGTATCGTACTCATAATTTATTACTATGTTGCCCTTTTTATCGAATTATGTGGAATAAGTCGTAAATAATAATAAAAAAATTGCGATTTACCAAAAATCATATTTTTGAGGTAGGTCACTTTATGATTAAGCGTGCGATATGTATCAGTGTGAATCCCCATCTGACGTCATCCCGTGGTCGGATATCAAATATAAACCCGTGTTAGAATGGGTCACCCATCTATCATCCGCTCGCAGCAAGAGCTATTTGACCTAGCGATCGGTTCAAATAGCGACCACTGATCGAATTTAAAAAGCAATATATTGAATGAAAAAGGTTTTAAAGCCGGTTAAAACAACAGTAGGCTATATTGACCGAAATCAATTTCAAAAAGAAACTCAGCACTAGCAAGTCGCGGCGCGGAAACAATGCTGGCCCAGCGCCAATCGCACCAATTAGAAGTGCATAACGATGTCGATACTCCCGCTTGTTTGGCTCAATAAGGAAAGGACTCGTTAGCATTTTTCTGTAAAATAAAAACGAACTCAACATTACACAGTACTTTTAGCTTTTAGAAGGGGGGAAGAAGGAATACCTAGATGACTGCCAGACTCTTAAAACCAAGGGAGTTCTACTTAAATATCTATTGAATAAGTCATTATAGATGTTAACTATTGATTAACAATATGGTACTTAGAATGAGCTACAATATAACAAAGCTCAAAGTGGTATGAAATCGATGAAAATCGGCGTCTCAACTCCTGACTTTATCATGTGGATGTTGTAGTTAGGTCTCTTCTCTTGTCCGTTCTTCCTCATGCTCCTTCCTCTCAGGAGTTCAGGAGTTATACCTCTTTTATTATGAAGACTCTCTCACTGCAGGATGCGACAACCCGTCAGTAGAATACCACTCTTGAGGTATACAATTTCATAAGATACTTTGTTCGCAACCCACATAATATGACATAATGTTGGTCTATTATAATATTAGATTAGGATTAGGGAGGGGGGGGGGGGTTATAGTAAGTTCTCACTTAGCATTGCTTTGAAACGCAAAACTTAATATAATTGTTTTTTATTTCTCGAATCGATATATTAAATAGAATTCTACAATCGTTTTCCATTCATAGGCTGAATAATTAACTTCTCACTTACCACTGTTTTTAAATGATGGTGTATGATCTAATGTGATGGTGTCTTATTTCCTAAATCATGTGTTTAATAGATACAAATAAATTATTTACATTACTGCTAGGTATCTTCTTGGATAATCAACCTACCGGATAGAAAATTATTTTCTAGGGAATAGTTAAAGCCAGTGTGTGCTATTACGTGCCCTGACAGTTTTTATTCTCTATTTTATTTGAAGAAAGCAGCTTTCGTTCAGAATAATTTTCCATGTGAGTTTTTAGCATGGTCTATCAACATGGAAAATTTCAAGTCTCTACGTGATACTCCTAAGTTATTAGGATGGTCCAGGCGGACGATGTCGCGTTGTACAACTAATGACTATATATAACTAGGAACAACAACACTTATAATATCGCTTTGTCCGTCCGTACGCCCGTCCATCTTTCTGCCCGTAAGGTGGTCCCTCCCCTAGCATTTCCAAACTATTAGACGTAGAGACTTGAAATTATCTATGTTGATAGAACATGCTAAAAACTCTTAAGGAAAATTATTTTGAACGAAATCGGACTACAACTTTTGAAGTTATTTAACAAATACGTTTATAAGTGTATCAGATGCGGATCCCTCCTATATACGCGTGTCTTGGAAAGACAGCTTTTGCAGGCTTTTTTGTAGAACTATTTAAGTTAAACTTTTTCATTAGAATTTAGATATATTCTATATATTTATATTTAATATATAAAACTGAAGAGTTTGTTTGTTTACTTGAACGCGCTAATCTCAGAAACTACTGGTTCGATTTGAAAAATTCTTTCAGTGCTTGATAGCATTTATGGAGGAAGGCTTTAAACTTTCTTTTAATTTTAAGCGGACCAAGTCGCGGGCACAACTAGTATTAATATAGTAGTACTAATATACGTGTAACACTAACGATTTTTGCAGCGTACGTCTGAATTACTCCATTTAGTAGAATCTCGAACTTGACATTTATCGTAATATTCTGGACAATTCGCACAATATATATATATATATAATTTATAACCTATCTTGCCATCCAGCGTCGCTCGCCCTAATTATCATCTGCTATATTTTTAATTATATAAAAATACTGTGGTTTATCAGGTCTTCACTAAAGTCATTTTTCTTTATCATGCAGTCTATAAATTGTACATACACTGTACGATGTAATGTTTTATAACCACACTGCTACTTGAAATTAAATAAAAAATCATAGCCAGTTATATCATAACTAGCTAAAACTATACTTATGTAGGCTATATTCTTACCATAATCGTAGAAGAAAATAAAAATAAGGCCGGAAACAGCGGAAACGGCTTTGTATCGTCGTCAACATCGTGTTTGTTATTAATGGGTTTCCCTTCACACATTTTCCTTATTTTACCAAAGACGATTGTATCTCTGACGCAAAATACATTAACGTTTTTTTTCACGAGACCCAATATTAAGGCCACTATGAATTCCCTGAACGCTTGTGAAATAGTGACGTTTTGGTTATATATGAGGAAAAGATGGCCAAAAGCGAGTCATGATACGCCTATATAGAAGGGTTCCGTATCTGATAGGCTATAAACATATTTGTAAAATAACTTCAAAAATTGTTGTCCGATTTCGTTCAAAATCATTTTCCTAAAGAGTTTTTAGCATGATTTATCAAAATGCAAAATTTCAAGTCTCTACGTCTAATAGTTTGGAAATGCTAGGGGGGGCACTTTACGGGCAGACTAACGAACGGAAGGACAGAGCGAAATTATGAGGAATGCCTTTGAATGGGAATGGGAATGGGAAATGCCTTTACGCATGATTCCTTCCGCAGATGAACCGGTATGAACGTAGGACTATTCGGTGAGCTTGCGGGTAGTTACTCCATGGAGGTTTTTCGCTTTGATTCCCTTCGCTTCGCTGTAAGAAGGAGTGTCCAATTGTATGTAGTATAAAATGTGCATAGGTTGTAGTTGTAACTTTGAACTACCTTAGTTATTTATTCCTAAGTCTACAGAGGCACCTGGCAAACAAGATAGCTTAATATTCCGAATCTTCACTTTGGGCTAGCTTCCAATACATGCTATAATTTTATTGAATTGAATTGAAATAATAATAAATTAAATGCAAAACACAGCCCTAATAGACAGTTTCTTTTTCCTCTACATGTTTTTGTCTTCCGAAGCAATCAGTGGAATTTCTTAATCAACGATATAACACTTAGGTTTACCGACGCCCAGACTAAACTTTCATTTGTGCGTTTGTTTATCTTTCCCAGTCATGAGAGAATTCTGGAGCCAACCCAAAAACATTGAAAATTTTTGTCTTTTAACCGCTTAAGGATTTCATTTTGTATGTAAATATTTATCTATGTATATTAAAGGGTAAGGTCGGATACCTATCCCGAAATCTCGTTAATTCTGGGCCGTACAAAGATGATATTTGGCAAGAAGTTAGTGTGGTTAGTAGATATCCGCCAGGAACGGATTTTTCGACAGAGCCAGATTAAGGAGGTCTAGAGACTATCGCAAATTTTTAGAAAGTAACTCCTTTGAATCCTCAAATAAATTAAGAGTTTCTACTGATTCTGAAATATTGAGGCATTACGATGAACTAACAAGTAAATGGTTGGCTACTCTTATATATACTCTCGACCCCTGGTTTACAAGACCAGTGCTCTTACCCCTGAGCTATGGAGGCTGCTGCGTTGATAAGCAATCTATCTATCCAACATTGTTTCAAATCTATCTCTAAATCTACATATATAAAAGCAAAAGGTCACCTTACAGGAAATCTCGAAAATTGCGGGACGTACAAAGATGAAATTTGGCAAGGAGGTAGTTTATAATTAGTAGGTGTCCGCTAAAAAAGGATATTCAATAGGGCTTTCGCATTTTTTCGCAGACGAAATCGCGGGTAACCGCTAGTCCTTAATATTAATTTTTTTATTGATTCCAAAACAAATTTAGATAAAATCTACATGCAACCTCCTCCAGATTAACTCAACATTCTGGAAAATTCCATAGTGATTGAATCAACACTTTATCCACTCCTAATATAAGCTTTTAATTTAGCTTAGTAGGAGGGAAAAAAGGGAATTTTAGACATACTTAAAAAGTATACCTAATATTCTTTTTTTTTTTAAAAAAGAAGCTATCGGGAAACATTTATACTCAATAACTAAATTGATTACTAAATTTTACTAACACGCGCATGAACCCATTTGGCTTGGTAATACAATCTATGATAAATCCTATGAAAGTAACTGATATAATCAGGCGTTACTTTGCGGAAATCCATGACATGCATGAAAAACTGAACTACTTTGCTTAATCCGCGAATGGATACGAGAGAAAATCGGTGTTATGGGTCAACAAATTACTAACCTTGTAACGAGTCATTATAAAATTGTTTGCAGTCACTGGCCGTTTAAATTAAACATTGATGCAGATGTCCATGGGCGCCAGTAGGCACTTCGGTGCCTGCTGCCTGCTCGTTTGCCCCCTTGTAACATAAAAAAAAACTTTTTTGTACTTTAAATCTAACCGAAACATGTCTAGAATAACAGATAATATCTTTTATTTTATTTACACCGTTCACAAAACCCTTACAATGTTCAAACGTTCGGTCAAGTATAATTATCTGAAGCATCATTTAGTTGAAATTTACAATTAAAATTTGATCTCAGTTGGCAACACTCGGAGCGTTCTTCAACTACAATTAATTAGTGTATCTAATGCCACCTCGAACTGCGTCATCTAGTCGTCAAAATATCAATTTTCTTAATCGTGGAATATTTGTGGAAACATTTGAGTGATATTAGAATTGGTCTGAACTTTGAAACAACTTAATAAATGAATGAAGTCACACAGCACACTTTAGTAACATAGAATCCCATTTAAGTGGGCATCTGTATTATTCTTCAGTGCGTTTGTATTTATTTTCGAACATATTTAATGCTTGAGAATAATTGGTCTAATCATATTTCAATTATGAGAGTTTATGCATAAATATGATTACATAGCACGTATAAAAATGATTGCAAAAGTTCAAAATTTAATGCTAATAATTTCGTTCCTTCAAAAAATAAAAAACCCTTTTCGGATCACTTTGTTGTCTATCCGTACGTCTGTCTATCAAAACCCTTTACTCAAGAACGCGTAGAGCTACAATGTTGAACTTAATACCAAATACTGAGGCCTGCGGTCCCTTTAATCTCAGTCAACAGTCAACCATCAAAGTGTGCAATAAATATATAGGACTATATGACACACGGACGTCTGTTCCTAAGGTAGACAACTTAATGCCTGTGTTATAGGTAACCGCCGCCTGTTATACACAAGTATTTATCTTTTGTAAATATATAAATACATACATATGGATAGTACACCCAGACTCGAGGCGGGAATCGAACCCACGGCCCCGGAGCAAAAGGCAGGGTTACTGCCACTGCGCCAACGGGTAAGTCAATAAATTGTTAAGTTCCATAGACAATCATATCGCTGTCTCTGAGATTATAATTATGAATAGTATAGACGACCGCCTAGCCTAATTGTATTAGGCTAAGCGGTCTTAATTAGAGGTAGCGCCATGCTTGTAGCCGAATTGGGCCGGCGCGTCCGGGTACCAGTACCTCTTTCTCACATTTGTTATGTTGAGGTTAGGTTGGTCTAAAATTCGTTATAAAGAGGTAAAAGAATAGTTTTACGAACAAAAGCGTGTCCAAACATGTAGCTACATGAATCACATACTATAAGTTATATATTGGTGGGAACTTTATATAAAGGTTTTGGATTGACAAAATGGTATGAATACTTTTTCTTGATAGTTGAAAATTCGTTATAAAGAGGTTGTTCACAAAAAATATTCGCATTGTAAAGGTATATTTTATATTGACTCTTATGGACAATTCAAGGGTTTTACGAAGAATTTGTTAAATCGAGGAAGTCGTTATATTGAGGTACGTTATATTAAGGTTGCACTGTATTTATTTATAAGGATAATTTCGTTCCTACGTGGAACGCGTGGCTACACTTGCCTGTTTGGATGCATAAATATACGTTTTTAAAAGTATTTAATATTAAGAAAAACTAGATTACATGAATGTCCTTTACAAACAATCCGTCTTAGAGTTCCCTATATCGCTTTGTCCATCCGTCCGTCTGTTCGACATTACTTTTACAATTGAGAATTTTTTTTTTAAATGTTACAAGGGCCAATGACCATGTGGTTCATAACCTAAGTTACTATCGACCCATGGACATCTGCTCCACCAGAAGGCCCACAGATACGTTGCCGGCCTTAAAATAGAGGTTTAAACCATCGGGAACTTTCACATACCGAACGAAACGCCATAACAATAACATCACTTGACGTGACAGTATAGCCAACCCTAACATTTCAATATTTATTTATTTTACTCTTTCCTATTTAACATAAGAAGGACTGGTAAACTTATATTGGTAATTAGTTAGTCAAAATGTCTTTTTTGACTGTCTATCACAAGCTCTAAAGCTTAAAGGATAGAGGGGAATATTAAACATGCCCCCACAACAAATTCTACACGAAGTCTCGTGGGAATGGTAACGTGAGTTTATCCCTAATAGCTTTTAAGTCGAAAATATCAAATAATGCTTTTAAAAAAATTTTCCCATACAATAACGATAATTAGAAAACCTATTGGAATAAACAAAATTCTACTTTGACTTATGGATTTTGAAGTTGTATGTCTGAAAGCATGTATTAGACATTGTATAGCCGTTGACAGGATTGTGTAATTTGGAAAGGCGTTATAGACCGGAATTACCACCATAACGTGCTAATTGCAAATTACGCTCACTTTCGTTATTGTTTGTATGATTCTTACGTGTTCAGAACACTACTTGCATAACTGTGTAAGACGAAAATGAATAAAATTTATTCATTTATCGCGATATTAAAGAGGAATATTTTTGTTGTATTACAGAGTCTTCCGTGGGAACAGGAGCTGGTTGCTTCCCTGCCGGATCTGTAGTACATACAGAAGATGGACCCAGGGATATTGCTACTCTCGTGAAAGGTGATCGTGTATTGGCTGCAGCTGATGATGGCAAAATGGTGTATTCAGAGGTATTTAACAAATACATTAATATTAAAAAAATCATACTTTTCATAAGATTTTTGGCAGTTATGTCGTACGTTTAAGAAGTTATTTAACAAAATCTAATAAAGTAGGTATCTACGTGCATTTGTAATATTAATCAATTTTATAGAGCTACATATATAACACACGGACGTCTGTTCTTAAGTTAGGCAACTTAATTCCTATATTATAGGTAGCCTATAGGCAGCTGCCTGTTATACACAAATATATGTTTTTATAATATAAATTCATATAGATAATTCATATAGATAATGCATCCAGATTCGATCCGGGAATCGAACCCACGACCCCTGAGCGGAAGGCAGGATCACTGCTAACTGCGCCAACGGGTCAGTTAGGTATTAGTAAAGTATCATTACCCAATTCCAAGTAATGAAGTAATAATTACGAATACTATTGAAGGGAATCGAAGAGGATTTTGTCAATTACTCGTAACTCTTAATGTAATATATTGATATCAAGCACCTCGCATTAAAGATTAGATTAGAAGTAAATTAATAACAATTTATTAGGAAAGCAATAGAAAAATATCAAGTCTATTTAAGCATTTATTTCTACATTACAGGTATTAACTTTCATCGATCGTGATCCGAACGCAACAAGAAATTTCGTCGAAGTAACTGCGGAGAATGGAGTTACTATAACGACCACACCGTCTCACATTTTACTGCTTGCCGCCGCAGATGGTTGGCGGGATACGTTCGCCGCGAATATACAAGTCGGCGATGTTCTCCTTACGACCGGAAAGGGTAGTGTCATGAGGCCTTCGAAAGTAATCAAAACTCGAATGGTCTCAAAAAGAGGTGTGTATGCACCCCTCACGAAGACTGGAACGATTATCGTAGATGACGCGTTGGCGTCCTGTTATGCTCTCGTAAGCAGCCACTCCTTAGCCCACGCCGCGATGGCGCCGCTGCGGTGGTTTGCCGGCTGGACTAAGACTAATGAAATGTCACGTGGCGTTCATTGGTACGCTAACGCTCTTTACAATGTAGGCGATTACGTACTCCCTTCTTCATACAAGTACCGCTAACATCAGTGTTTTATACCGTTTTGACTGTTCCTTTTTAGAGTGATCGTAGACACGTTTGCGCGCAGGTCGTGCGAGTCTTGAACCCCTGTAAATACACCTGTAAATAAAAATCGTTCAAACTATTAAGAAGAAAAAAATTTGTAAATATTTAATAAAATATTTAATAGTTTTCTACGTGAAACGAAATCATTTACTAAAAATCTTCATTGAATTGTATCTATTTATTAGGTAGAATATAAGCAACGATTTTGCAAATTTTGCATATTACTAATTATAACTTACAACTATGTATTTGTAAATTGTGTCGGTATTGTTATTCTGCACAATGCAGAAATATTAATCTGTATGCGCTTATGTTTGTTTTTTAAGTAGACGTGTAGATATAGTAGCCCTATGTAAGTAAATCTAAATTATACTACCCGTCTGTTTGTAAAGTATTATTAGGTCTCTTACGACTCAAAACAGTATTCGATTTATACATAAACATAATTACCTGTATTCTGACTGAACGAGTAGCCTCGCGAGGCAGCCTCGGACGTTTGCCGCGCGACGTTTTTCGCTTGGAGGATTAACCGAGTAATTTGGCTCGCGGGGCTGCCTCGCGAGGACACCCGTTCAGTCAGGACACGGATATTCACGTTCGTAACTTGACATTCCAAGGCTCTAATCTTTTTACATGCTAACATACAGTAATTTAATGTAATTGTGATTGGGGTATCTAGAAGTGCCTTAAGACTATTTATTGTTATTTAGGCTAGATTTCTATTTACACAGTGACGCTACGATCTTATGAATCGTGTCTACTTCTAACTTCATCCACGATTTTTTTCATATTTCATTTATTTCTACATTGCTTTTTATTTATTCAGAAATATTTGAAGCTACCGTTTATGAGGTGTGCGGAGGAGACGTCATTTCAATATTTAACAATTATATATAAGATGTTCTAAATGTTTAATTATTTATCATATGACTTTCTCTTCGTAAGTTTTATAAGTTAGATCGTGATAACTCTTAAAAATACTAAATGAAATTGTATCTGGAATTAGGAATAAGATTGGCCGTATGATATATAATATTGTATGTTATGCTTAATGAATTTTTAATATTCATACGTATACTTTTTCCTTCTATAAGCATTATCGAGACTAAAAAACAATACTTCCATAGGAGCTAGTAATAGCTAATTTGAATAAAGCATTTTTGAAATTATATGAACTTTAAGCTTACCTTAATAAGACTGATCCTGCGAAATTTTTATTCGAATTAAAGTATTGCTAAGGGTCAGATTACCATCTTGTACAAGCGAGTAGTGTATATTATAAAATAGGCTGAATTTATAGATGTTTGTCATAAGTACTTTATTTGGAATGTTTATTGAGAAAACGATGCATACAGATATGAATGTATATGAAAAAGGAAAAAGATTCCTTTTTCTTTTTTCGATATAAATGCCATTCCCGCTCTATTTTCTAAGCTTAAAGCTTATGTCACGAGTGTGGACTCGGAATATTCGATTTAAGCAGTTAACGTCTTCCTAATCATAGATTGGAATTCTAATCCATTATTTCCAGTTTAAAACCAGCGTATAATATATTACCTTGCCAAATGTTATTCTCTTTCGACAACTATTTGTTATAGCAGTAACGTAAAGTTAAGGACAATAAACGACTTTACATGTACTCTAGCTAACCTGTACTTACTAAATACTTAAATAATATTTCGTACGCTTAATCATAAACTGGCCTAACCCAAAAAAGAAAATTTTTGGGCAATCGCAAAAAATGTTCTGTTATTCACGACCTATCCCACATATAACTCGATAAAAATGACGTTATAGTAACAAATTGTATACTTTAATAATAGTCAATGAAGTGATTAATCATATTTAAATTTAATATTAATGATATAATACTATTTGTTTGTCTTTTTAACTAAAAACTTATTGTAGTTAAAAAGACAAACAAAGCTGTATCTCAGAGTTCGATGGAGATATTAAAATAATCCTTAATTTAGCAAATAAAGGACGTTGAATCAAAACTGCTTGTATCGTTAACTCACTTAGGGACAAAGACGTAATCGATCCTCAATAGTTTATGATTAGGCGTGTGATTTATTTTAAATCAAAAATCATATTTACAGATTCATATGGTGAAATTGATCGTACAAAAGATCTAGAACTGACGTTTTGGTTCCTATAGCTTGAATTTAGTGGAATTTTACTAACCTACATGGTGTAGGTTTAGGAGCGCGCTCTTTATAGTGATCACTAACACTCACCTTCACTGCCAGTGTTCCCTCCTCTGCCTAACCAAATCTGGTATGATCCTACTAGTGCGGCTTTAGATATCCTTTCTAGTAAAGAACTTATGATAGTTCTTGACAAGCCAAGGACTTTAGTAGATTGTATAGGGATTTTGCTGGTATACCCCTCGCTCGTACCTCTACCGCGTATAAGCTGGTTTTATAACCGTTTTAAGTGAGTAATTAAAAAAAATTACATGTATATTTCCATATAAGTACAATACTTATATAAAATGTCTAGCTCTGCCCCGCGAGTACTTGTCTGCTTCGGTGCTTATTACCCTTATCACCTAGTTGTTTAAAAATACTTTGCGACCGAAACTCAGACCACTAATAAAAGAGAATTTCTCGTAAATAAATTTACAATTTATCGCTTATAACTCAGCCATTTTATTAGGCATGGGAAAATATATCTGTGTCAGCTTACATGTGATATGAGATAAAAAACGTGTATTTATTTATATTGTGAAATTAATCTTACGCACTGCCCATATCATAGACGTAGATAAGATAGATTGATCTGTCTCTGAATAGCTTTTTGTTAAAGGGTGTATCTTCTATTTAGTAACCAATAGCGATCTAATTCAGTGATCATAAAGATTTTTAAAGTATTCACTAGCATACCTATCCTAACAGGCCGGTTAACAAGTACCTGCGAGCATTGTGAGTTAATTGTGAGCAATGAAGTAATTCATATACACTTTTGCCCCCTCGCTTCAAATATACAATATTGTAACTGGTAATTTACAAAAATATCTCAAGAGGGAAAGGAAATGGGAACGGGAATAATATTATAGGATATAGTAAGTAACCCAACGATCGGACAGAACAGCGAGTGCCGGGTCCGCTAGGAATATGTATGAATCATATAAACAAATATTTGTTCGTCAGTATCGTTAAAACTCGAATATCGCTGGAGCGATTTAAATTTTGTTTTTTTTTTGTTTCATTCCCCTTAATTCGGGGTAGGTTTAAAGGAACAGAAATACAGGAAAAGTCAAAAAGACACTTAAAAGTACTAAAATAATGCAGATTTGGTCGCTACTTAAAAATACTTCAAATATATTACGGTCGCACTGGAACTTTTAACTGACGTGCTATTTAATATTTTTATTTAACAAAACATTCGATAAAAAAAAATAGAGTCAATTTGAACGCAATGATATATAGCCTTTAGCTTTCCTCGATAAATGGGCTATCTAAAACTGAAAGAATTTTTCAAATCGGACCAGTGGTTCCTGAGATTAGCGCGTTCGAGCAAACAAACAAACATTTTTTTTGTGTAGAAATATTATTGTTAACGATGTACTATATCAATTTATTCTAACCGAATAATTTGTTAATGCTAAACGGTATTTTGTCGCTCCATCTTGGTATCCCAACTTTTCCCAACCAGTGGTAAATTTTGATATATTTGGACAGTTTCTAGCTGTTATAAATTAGAGATAGACTAGCACCTCTTTCTCATATAAGATCGGCGCGAAGTGGCGGCAATGCTGTCACGTCAAGTGATGGTATTGTTGTCGCCTCCCCGACTGAGTATCACTCAATGAGTGCAAGCAACAACTTCGAGAAGAAACAAATATATGCAAGCATTCTTAGGAAATGTAACCGAACTGCATAATTACCCAAATTATAATAAGAAAGCATTATTAAGTCAAAGTACGTCCCGGTCATTAAAATGTACTGAATATTATTACTTTATTGTCTGTTGTTTTTACAAATTTATTACGATTTGGCGACAGAAGGATTTGAGGATATAGAAAAAATAGACAACTTTTAGATCGAAAAAAGGTTGGTTTCTGTATAAAAAAAATGGAATTGGATTTTAAACGCTCATTGGGACTAAAAACGGGGGGTAAATTTTGAAATCATTCAATAGATGAAGATATATTTAGAGAAAATAAAATAATTCGTTGATAAATTATACGGTGTGCGTGAGGTTTTATTTTAATAATCTAATCTATTAAAAATGCATATTTTATAAAAATATTAGTGTTCGGACAACATCATCTATAAAGAAACTATAATTGTGCCAAATTTCATACTCCTCCATTCGCAAAATTTTCCTAAAATGGTACCGAGAGTTTTCGCTTCATATTAATATGTATATAAATTTATATGTGTGAGCAAATGTCAAAAAAATATATATCATTTCTTACATAATTCACAACGGACATACGTTGACAATAATAATTGCAATTAAACTATTTGTTTACATACATATAATACAACATAGTAAAAAAATCAAAACCAGCAAAATCCCTATACAACCTACTAAAAGACCTTGGCTTGTCAAGATCTATCATAAGTTCATTACTAGAAAGGATAAAATCCGTTGCGCAGTTTAAAAGATCTAAGAATACAAGAACGGGAAGCGTCTTTGTTTTATAATATATAAAGATTTTTTTTTTACAAAAACCGATATCGTGTCTAAAATTTGCGATTTTAAAAACCTGTCAAAAATTACTATTAGGTACTCATGCTCGTTATGAAGGGGAGAAGTTAATTTTTTTCTTTTTTTTTGTTAATATGCTAGGAATATTTTAAGACCTGCCTAATATTCTTGTCTACAATACTATTAAGGTTTTTTAAAAGTGCCACTTGTCATGATGCAGATGACTACATCGATATGTTCAGAAGGTATTAAACTTATTTACATATTTTTATTCCAATTTAGTCTTCTCAAAAATCCTCATTCAATGTTCTTTAAAACGAGGTACAGATCACTGTTCATTAATAACATAAAGAGTGGGGTTATAATAAAGAGTGTAAGACACGGTTTTATTGGAGGGGTCCGTATCTGATTCGTAATAAAGGTCTTTGTTAAATAACTTCAAATTTGTTGCCCAATTTCGCTGAAAATAATTTTTCTAATAAGTTTTTAGAACGGTCTAACAACATTGGTAATTTCAAGTATCTGCATCTAATAGTTTGGAAATTGTATAGAGGGGGGGGGGAGCGGTGCGGGCGGTCATACAGACGAACAAACGTAGGGATGAAAAAGTTCCTTATAGGATTAGGGAACTCAAAAAAAAGATCGTTTACATTCTATGTGTTTTGGTAGCACGTTGCGGGCGGACATACGGACGGACGAACGTAGGGACCAAAAAGTTTCCTTGTAGGACTAGCGACCAATAGATGGCGCTATGTTTAGATATTCAATAGTAATGCCGACGCCAGACATAGCTCAAAGTGCTTGTACATTTTTGTCCTTGAAGACTATAAAGTTCTACAAAACTTTGCGCAGCTATACAAAAACCCCGGACACACTATGCGATCATTGAAATGAAGCTATGTCTGGTGCCGGCATAAGAGTAAGCCAAAGTCCGACAGAAAGACATCTGCCGGGTCCGCTAGTTATTTCATAAAAAAATCGGCCAGGGTCACGTTTTATGGAAAATACAAAGGAGATTGGTTATTTGGCTACTAGCAGATGAAACAAAATACGGGCAAGACAACGTCTGTCGGGTTCGCTAGTATTTTAATAAAAATAACATCCTTCAAAATGTAGAGGGTCTGGTAACAGTTAGTTCCTCGTAATCTTGTAGTACACTTCAACAAATCTAGAATTAAACATGACTTCCTATTGAAACAATGAAGTGGCCTTTCTTAATAAACTTTTAGCAAGATAATGGGACAGATGCGTAGAAGTGAAATATGTCTTCCATTTTTTAAAGACCTTTAAAACTAGAGGTAAGACTTTCTTTAAGATTTAATATAAACAAAATTACATATTTTTATGCGGGTGTTCCGTTTAAGTGAAGTGTGGTGATCTACTCTAATTATAAACTGAAGAGTTTGTTTGTTTCCTTGACCGCGCTTATCTCTGGAACTTCCGATTTGAAAAAATATTTCAGTGTTCGATAGCCCATTTATCGAGGAATCTATTTTTTTTATAATTTTTCGCGGACGAATTCCCGGGCACACCTGGAGCGGTCGCTCCGATCGCCCTACCCTACCATCGGCCCCTAGACCCCCTGGTTATGATAGTTTTTAACAAAATAATAACCGTGTTAGAGACTAAGAGGTAAAACATGTGCAGTAAAAGACGACATTGTTCAGTAAAGATCGACAAGCACTCGAAACATTGCCAAAATTCCAGCACTAACGTACAAGATCGAGCTAAAATGGGTAAGGAAACAACTTTTAACGGAGCAGCTTAAATGAGGGTAGCGCAAACTATAAATTACTTTAGAAATTCTCTTCCGTATATCGTATCACAACTGGGCTATAAATATTGTTCATTTTCGTACAGCGAGCATTACAAGCCGATGAACCCCCGGGCGGTACTGTGCCAGAGAAACTCTAAGATGCACTACGAAGAATATCTCGTCCATTAACGAGTGGGCTGTGCAGGAATATATTGCTATATTGCCGAGAGTACGATAATTTAAACACCTTCACATATCATTTTGCGGGAACGGCATCTCATGTTTATAGCAAAACTTGGACTTCTTGCACTCAGGGAAATGGCTTTCCGATACTTATAAGAGCGGTATCGTAGCGTATCGCTAAATATTACGTACTTCGGGTGTATGGTAAATAGATTGCAAATTGCCGATCCAATCATACATAAATTTGAACGTTAAATTATATAGCTCGATGGAAGTGTACGAGTATGTTTGAAAGAAAATGAATATTAGCTGGGTTTTTATATAATACTTGTTTACTCGCTGTATAAGTGGAATGATATTCCATTAGAGACTTACCTCACCAAGACGCCATGGCGACGTCATCACCTACGTATCCAAACAACTCATATTAAAGTTTAGGACAATTAACTTACTTGGCGACGGTTTGGCGACGTCGCCAAATTGGAAGCGTAGCCACGACTACTACTCGCCACTCCATTGGCAACCGCAGGTATCCGTGGGCAAGTAGCAGACGGCGTCGCCATGACGTATCAGTGATGTAGGGTTTTAATAAAAAGAAATAAGCCTAGTTGAAAATTGTCAAAACTATTTGTTTTTTTTCTTTTAGTTAGTAAAAATTATTCGGGATTCCGCCCGTCTTCCTACCACTAAGACTCTTCTTAAAATGCCTCTCCTTTACTTGAGCTTAATTCTAAATATTTGCATTCATGTTCATTCTCAGGAAAAATGAAATAGCTGTCCTGCATTTCTTTTTATAAAACAAGGGGCAAACGAGCAGCCGGCACTCACCTAAGTCACCGTCGACGCCCATAGACAATTGCAACACCGGAGGGCTCGAAGACGCATTGCTGGGCTTTGAGAAATGAGTATGCTCTTTTCTTGAAGGTCCCTAAGTCGTATCCATTCGTAAATACCGAAGCTGGAACCTGATTCCACAGGGGAATTGTGCGAGGTAAGAAGTTTCTAGAGAATCGCACGGTTGTGGACTTTAGGACATCGAGGTGATGAGGGTGAATTTTCAAATTTTGAACGAGATGTCCTGCGGAGGAATCCAGCTACCGGTATTAGTCCGAATAATTCCTCACAGCACTCCCGGTGATACATGCGGTAAAATCTGCAGCATTGGTGATACCAGTTCATTCTCTGATACTCTTTGACTTTTTTCGCTGTCTTACCATTTACCTTTATATACCCAATCCTTTTATATTATTTAAATCTTAGATTCTTTTTAGAAATTATTTCCGATAACTTTCCTTTACTGATATGGAAGAGCGGAGCTTCCTGACACAGGAATTTTAATAATGCCTACTAGGTTGGCTCCGGTTATTTTCCAGCGACAAAAAAAAAAAAAGTTGGCTCCGGTTACAGAATATACTTATAAGTTTCTGTATGGAATTATCCGATACCATTAAGATATAATGTATGTAGTTTTAAGTTTTTTTCCAAATAAACATTTTATTTATTATTTTATTTATAATCCTTATAAGTTGTAGCAAACTGTATCTACTCCTATAATGCAATGTATGTGCAAGATTATTCGCTTTATTCGACTCATAACATTGAACTATCAAGGATTGAATCTTTTTGAAAA
>JANCMC010027782.1:4510-54806 GCA_024363005.1 Charaxes varanes | reverse complement strand
ATGCAATGTATGTGCAAGATTATTCGCTTTATTCGACTCATAACATTGAACTATCAAGGATTGAATCTTTTTGAAAACTCCACGTGACTCGTAATAAAATTGCGAGACATGTAAACTGACGGTAATATATTTTCGGGCCATCAAAGGACGTTTGCGACTTGCAATGTGTATAATGATGTTATCAAACGGCTATCACATTCGCAGCGGTGACTGGACCGCTGAGCTGAGCCGACTGTGAATTTTAAATCGTTTTTAATAGCCTCGTATTCCGCATTCGTCCACATGACGTCAAAGCCAACTTGGGGCGAGCCGCCTGCTATTCGATTTTCCAGTTTTTACTCAATATACGACAACCCTTTCCATATTACATTGCGTGACTTATATATATTTCTCGGTTAGAGAATTCAAGCAGTAAAACTATTATAGACACGTAATGACTTGATGGTTAGGCCTGAATATGTAATCCTCGAGAGGATTATCGTGACTGAAAAAGCCAAATTCTTCACACATATTAATCGTGCGACAGAAAAGGTGTTGATGATGGATTAAAAGGTGACCTGGTAGTAAGTACCCGGTTCTATAACCTAGGTACAAGTGGCTAGAACTTATTTACTTTAAGTCTACATGTGGCATTCATTTTAAAAATATTTCATTAATTAAAAACTTACTCTTCTTGCTGTTTTTGTAAAATATAATTTGAATAGAACGTAATTTAAATGCAAATTTTAAGGTTATAATTGCTTTTGAAAATATGTAGCGTATTGTATCATAACCGCCTGCTTACGATATGTTAACACAAATGCAGTGTTCGTTTATATACAAAGCCCTTGACACTAAAGAGTCTCCGCATTGACGTCGACTTGAGGAATTTAATTAACTTGCTTAACTTCCAAACACTCTTAACGTCTCCGATACCTCGGCTCTCTTTCAATGACAAACAGGGGGTTGTGTACATGACAGTCGGTGTCAAACTTTCATTAGGCTCAGCGGAATCAAAGTTGTGTGGCAACAGTGATTTAGGCGCGATAAAACAGACGGAACGAAATGGGGCCCGCATTGCGGGGCATCATACGCTCATTTCTCATTGTCTGGCGGCACCTCGAGCCGCTATACAACTTTGCAACGACTCGCGGCAATGCCGGCGCAGTTTAATGCATATTATAGCGCGGTAAGCACTCGTAACGGGCTAAGCGGCTGAGTAATATAGAGGCGGACACGAACTCTATTGAAAGAGTAAACTGTCCTTTTTCACGAGACGCCCCCGGCACTCTGTAATGCTGGGATTTCGCTCAACTTATTCGGCGCTCGGGCGTAAATGTGAACTAAGTGCGATTCGGATTTTACCAGTTGTTCATTTTTTCAGTTTGTTGCGGTTCTGGTATCCAAAATCGTTTATTGTTAACAACTGTTTCGAACGCGCAAGTGCACGTAAATCGTACACATTGCAGCACGAACCTTCATTTGATGTTTCGCTTCGAACTTAAAAGTAAGTAAAACTATCGTGAATGTTCGCCCTAGACCCTCTAATGTTAACTGAGTATGAACTACCTTTTCTCATTTCATATTTGTACGTCCCGCTAAGGATGTTTCGATAGGGCCAGATTAAGGGCTCCTTAATTTTGTGCGAACAAAGTCGCTGGAAACAGTTGGTACCTATAACACTGCATCAAATCAAATCATTTATTTGCTGATACAGGAACAGGTACACAGCATTGATGTAACTTATTATAACACCTTAGCTGTATCACACCTTTTCGGTATGCAAATATTAAAAAATTACATTCATTTAAAAATTTAAAACAGCTGAAATTACATTTAAAGTCATAATAAGTCGTAAAAAGTTGATAATTTTAACATTAAGCTCGTATGTTTAAAGGATTTAGTTATTTAAATATTCAGCACCCGATGAGCCGATAAAAATGCAATAATTTTTTTGTAAAAGTATTTTGTAAAAATATATTTCACGTTACATTTTTTAAACATGCAAATATGCTTATTACCGTTATGAAGATATTATTAAAGGAAGAGAAATGCCCAAACTGAGAGACAGAAATATTATAGATAAAACCAGCTGAAGGTATCGTGTGACATCTGAAAGGACCAAAGTTTTTTTTACTATATATTTACTATACAAGCTCTATTTCAATCTAGTGTTATGCCGGTCTAGTACCAGGCTGACGGTGTACCTGTAGAACGAGTTAAGATGACCTGCCTTCTAACGTCATTTGACAGTCATTTAAATACCAACATTTTACGGGATATAAAATATACCTGCCACGTAGCTGGCGACGTCGCCATGGCGTCTCGGTGAGGGAGAAACCCTTATAATGACTAACAAATTTACTTTATAATATGACTACAGCCATGTCAATTTTTTTTTTTTGTAAAAATTGTTTCTGGTTATAATTACGTGCACCAAATAATCATTGTATTTTTAAGTTTTAACATAAAAATATTATGGTTTAAAATTCTGGATTTTGCATACAAGTTATCGTATCATAATTAAAAGTCAGTAGATACGATATACAAAATACAGAGAGAGACCGGTGACAACTTGCAAATTGCGTAAATAGGATTTACGAGTGTGGAAATTGCGAGTGTAAAACGATGAGTTGGTTACGTGCCAGAAAGTTCTTGTATAGAAAGTATTCGCCACTCGGTGTCAGAGAGATGTACCACATTACGAGGCCCTGGATAGAGAGTTGTTCCAGGTAATCTCCGAAACGGGTGATTCGATTTTGACAGGACTTTCACTGGTAGATAGCTGATTTTACAAGGAATGACACAGGTTACTTTGCTTTTAGCTTAGTAATTAAGGTTCCACACAAAAAGCCCTCAAAATTTAATAAAATCACTGAATTCACGATGGCGAAGTCGCGAATTACGTGTAAATAAAAATGAAGTTTCACAAAACGATACATCCTTCGTAAGCTATGCTTTTTTGGCTGGCCCGTTGGCGCAGGGGGCAGTAACCCTGCCTTCTGCTCCGGGGGTCGTGGGTTCGATTCCCACCTCGAGTCTGGGTCTTTGAAAATATTCGTGCTGGGCATACATCGGACCCTCCATAGTGTCAACGCGGGTTGCATTAGCATTGATTAACAGTGTGATACGATAAAGACTTGCCTCATGCGGGCCCAGCACGAATATTTTTGTCTGATTCTTCGAATTCGAAATGTTCGTACTAGGGCCCCAGGTTTGGGGTCGGGTTCGACCTAATTGATCTTTTTTGAGGCTATACTGTAATCATTAAACTATCGAGACTTCAGAATAAATTCTATATTTATTACAAGAGCAATTTTTCATAGTTTTTTCATTTCGCATACCTATCTATCACGCTCTACCTTATTCACTCTTATAACAGCATCATCAAGAATGTATTAAATATATATCTTTAGCAAACAACCTTTATTACCCTGTGGTATAACACCCTGCCTTCCGCTCCGGAGGTTGTGGGTTCGATTCCAGCCTCGAGTCTGGCTGTATTATCTGTATGTATTTATAAATTTCTAGAAAAAAAATTTTCTATTTAGAAATCGGATCTTAAATTATCAAAACAGCTGTTCATAAACGACATAAAAGATTTATAGAGGTATAAAATTCTTAACGATTCAAAATTTTGAAAAAGTTATGTGTAGATAGCAGCACTCGGCAACTTCTTGAACGTACCGTACAAAAAATATTTAAGAGGAGGTCGTAGCTTAATCAGTGGTCGGCATCTGAGTCGATCGCTAGGTTAAGCAGTTCTTACCGCACCCGGGTGATATGATGGGTTGTCCATTTTAACACTGGATTTCAAATAACCGACCTCCTCCGTGTTTCGTCAGGTATACCTTTGTGAACATATGTTATAAGTTCCACTTACTTCGTAATTCTGTAGTACATAAATAAATAATTATTTTAAATGGCTGCTCTGTAAAATTTAATATTTGTCAGATCCGTCACTTCTCTACAACTATGATGAATTTCATTTTGCTTCTTCTTCTTCCTAGCGTTGTCCCGGTCTAGTAGTATCAAAATCCGCTTAGTATGCAGAGGATTTGGCTATGGGGCGAGTTAAGGTGACCGATTGCCATCTGACATCATCCTCAGCACTATCATGATCTCTGAAACCTCAGGACTATTGTCACTGAATGACATTAATCGGGTCCCACCGTTTTAAAGTGCTTTTCGAAACACGGAGGAGGTCGGATGTTAAATATAAACCAGTGTTAGAATGGCTTACTCAAAGGTGAAAGATAAACAGCTAAGCCCGCGACGAGTGATTTGTGTTCACGACTTTATAAATAAACTCATTTGTTGTTAGCTTCTCAGAAAATGTGAGTAATTTTATTTAGGAACTAGTTGATGCCCTTGACTTTGTTGTCGTTGTTACGTACACTATTACCTTTTTTTATCTCGAACATGCATACATTTTGATACAATTGAGGGGTTTTTATTATGCTGGAGCCAGACATTGCTCAAAGAGTTTGTAAATTTTTGTCCTTGAATACTACAAAGTTTTATAAAACTTTGCGCAGCTACACAAACTTTCCGGCCACACTACATGACCATTGAAATGATCATTCAAATGAAACTATGTCTGGCTCCGGCATTAAAGTATCTTAAATATCTTGCAAATGTCTTATGATTTCGTGAAGGAACTCCTTTGTATACAAGTTTAATTTTCCGAGTGATCCCTTCTGCGATAAATTACGGACTCTACTCACTGTCTCCGCATTTACTTGCAATACTTTTTAATATATATTATCAATATTCGATATAAGTTTCTCAACATATTAGGCCACTATTGGAATCATAAGGGTTCTCGTTTATTTTTTATCAATGTTATATTCCCTACAATGTTTATAATCTTTTAAGGTAAAAGATCAATGACAGATTTAGATCTCATCCTGTTTGATAAATTAGCCAAAATGATTTTAATTTATACAAAGGTGGGTTTCCCAAAATTCGTAGGTTACATTTTTATTAACCTACGTATTTTGGGAGACTCGCCTACGAAAATTATAAAGGATAAAATAATTTCCTTGTGTTCCCTGTTAACGTAGCCGACAAAATTTACTCGAACAATTCTAACCACGTCTATTTTAGCCTTGTTAGTATGAACTCTTCTAGTCCATCGTTTCCTGGCTGATTCATAATGTTCTGATGAGCCTTCTTTGTAGTCTTCAAAGCAAACGTTGCAACTACTAGTTATGGTTTGGCACACTAAGAAGGACCAGAAAATAAGTCTTTGGCTATTCTTTTTTTTTTCACTTCAACCAGAGAACAAAAAATACCATTGAGTAACCCAATCAATGGCTACTAGACGGATGCCGCGTAACCCATGCTGCGAAAAATCGGTTTCTTTTATGCATCCAACTTATAGCCGCGTATCGATAAATCGTTGCGATTTAAGTGTGTAGTTAAATGGTTGCGATTTAACTGTAATTCCAATTAGGTGTGCACTATGAACTTACTGAAATTAACTGTACTTACATGTAGTGTAAATTTATCGCTTAAACAGAATATTTTACAAACATACCAGCTTTCATTCCTACATTAGCGCAATAATCAACTTTGATCATTTGATGCTGATGGTATACCTAGCGAATGAACGTTGAAGCATTATTATTACATACCTAGCTCTCACTAATGGTATATGAAAAATGAATACAAATAAATAACTTATTTCCTTCTAAAATAAATAACTAAAATCAGCGTCCGCAATAACTGATATTCGTATCAAAAAATCAGCACTAGCACCAAACCTGCGACTATCATCTGTCTTCGTACATTTAGTTTCAACATATCAATTCTCGATATAGAACTACTTAAACATCCCATTGGGCGACGGTAGGCACTTCGGTGCCTACTGCCTGCTCGTCTGCCCCCTTGTAACATAAAAAAAAAAAAAAAAATATATTGTATTACTTTGGCAATGGTGTGCGTTTGGTTTTATTTTAATATGCATATGCATATTTACGACCGAGCAATAACATTCGCCTAATGTCGGCGCCAGATATAGCTCATTGAAATGACAATTCAAATGAAGCTATGTCCGGTGTCGGCATTATGTCATGTTTATCATAGGTAGCAATAGACCTTTAACACAGATTACGCACTGGAGGGAAGTTGATGGATTTTTCTTGGGGAGCTGCCAACCAATAGCATTGAGCGTTTTTAGTGGACTGTATATTATATATCAGATTTCGCTTGGCCCAAAATCTTTCCTTTAAAGCACTTGCCCAAATATACTAGCTGTAACACGCGGTTTCGCGCGCCCTCGTATTTCGAAGGTTTTTACCTTTTTGTGCGGAACCCTAATGATTTAGATAAAAGTTTACTTTACTTTGCTGTGTTAGTTCTTGTAAAATCACCTATTCACCAGTGAAAGTCCCGTCAAAATCGGTCCAGCTTTTTCGTAGATTATCCGAAACAAACAGACAAAAATGTTATACTTGCGTTTTTGCTATAAGTATCTTATATATAATATATGCAATCAGTATAAAAATAATTTTGATATGACAAACGGACCCTTCAATAGGTATGTTGACACATTTTGAAAAATAGGTTAATAGTGCTCTCTAGTTTCTTATATCGCCAAAAAATATAACATTTCTGCAATAATATTATATTTTTGCTGCATCTTTGACGGGCGTTATCGAGATTTTCTTTTCTGTGACTTCATAAGAAATATATGAAACCCCGCTGGCGGTAAACGAGAGTCCCAAAGAACCGGCCTCACACGAAAAAGTGCAAACTTAGTAAAGATTTGAGCGTATATTTAATGTCTCCGGTTACACTCGGTGATCAAACAAGTGTTCATTTAAATGAAGCTATAGTGAGGCGCCGGCTTCAGAGTAAGCTAACTTTCATTCACATATTTAGCCACTAGACTTCTGTAACACTTTAAACACATAAAGTAGAACCAAAAATTCATTTATTCTAATTAAAGCTATTTTTATTTTAGAATTTGAATTCTGTTTAAGACTTTACCGTTCCTTACAGTTGAGCTTAGTTTCGATGCCGCTGTCTCCATTGATGGAATTATTCTTTACCAAACCGACGTGTGTCGGAAGACACGTAAAACGGTGGGTCTCGATTATAGTGATATTTGTTGTGAGATTGTAGAGATTGTGGGGATTCGGGGGATGACGTGAGACGGCAGTCGGTCATCTTAACTCGTCCCACAGCCTCTGCAATTTAAACGCACCCTGGTACTAGACTGGAATAAAGCTCGCAGAAGAGGAAGGGGATATAAAATATTTGCATATGCATTTTGTATAACAATTTAATATTTCTTTACATATATACATATACACACACTATCTATGTATGTAGGTATATATTTACTTACTTAATTCTTAATCATCATGATCATCATCATTTCAGCCTGGGTGCGTCCACTGCTGAACAATTTCCACAAATGTATAAAACTTACTTCTTTTTTTTAGTATTTTTAAAACATTACTTTGGCATTTCCTTTCCTTCTTTCTTTTAATCCTTTCCTAAAATAATGCAAAAAGAAGAAAACAGATAGTAGACAAATAGGTTCAGCCGTTATAGAGCTTAATTGATAAACATATCTAATTTAGGTTACATACCGACAGCAGCGCTTTTTTTTTAATTACCGGGTCCAACTGTATTTTTATCCCATTTTGATTTAAAAACCCTTTGGAATATACGCCCAAAGTTTAATCCAAATCGGTCCAGCTTTTTAGGAGGAGTGAGACAAAGGCTCGTACTGTCAATTTTTACATATAAAATATATCTGAAACAAATGGTAAAAGACATAATCCTTTTTGTCGCCATTTATACTCATATATAAGATAAATTACTTTGCCTAGACGTCCCGCCTTTTGTTGATTTTGTCCCGCCTTTTTTTGATTGCCAGACCTTTGGGGTATGTGTCCTGCCTATTGCCACTTCAACTTGGACATTTTGAGAGATCGGGATTTAGCAATTATTTAGAAACAACAGTCAGACACTTCAAATGTTTATCTCTGTGTACGTTCAGCTAAGTAACGCTAATAATGATTATTGCAGCGTTTATTTGAATCGAGAAATTAATTAGCAAAGAAAATATTCATTTAACTTCACAAAGTCAAGTTTAATTGTCCGCTTTAGCGACTGCGTCAACAGGAATTGAATTAGTTTGTCGTCAATTTTATATAATATTTTTCCAGACGTTTTCTCAGTAGGTGTGATACTCTTTAATTCGTTGAGGGGTTGATTAACCTTACAGGAAAGAAAAATACCCTAGTAAAGCTATGAAACATGTGAAAATCAATATTTGGAAACCAACCTTTCTTGTAATACAATTGCAAATTTCTGAACGTACAAAAGGAAACTTAAGTAGTGACAGAAATCATATTATTAATTTTTGTGTATCGTGCTGGTTACAGTTTTGTAGTACCTCTGTCAAAACAATAAAACGCGTCTAACTTAAACATTACGATAAGCCTATCATTCCGTATTACAAAAAGCCTCTATTAGAGTTAATACGGTGTTAAATTTCTCTATTTATGTAATGTAATCTCTTGTAATGTAAGTACTCAGACAATCTCTGTTGCAATCATAACAGGGGCATGGAGCGGGTAAAAAGTACATTCTTGAGAAACAGCGCGATTCTGCAGAGTTAATTTACATTTCGGAAAATTTCCAGAAAAACGGAAAGTTATTAAGAAGGAATTGTATTAGTTTTATATTATTAGGGGCTAAACTTGGAGATTTCAGTAATTATAACTGAAAATGACAATTGTTCCACCATTTGAGATTTGGCAGAGGCGTTGCCGGCTTTTGAGAAAGAATTTAATAAATTTTATGTATTTTAAAATGAACATAACAATCATGTTACTCGTTTTAACTTCTGTTATATCTGTAGAACGACGTACATCATATAGTAATACTGTAATTATAACATTGCTCTCATAGATGAACGTGTATCATTTTCCGTAATAAAACAATGATACTATGATAAACCGAATAAATAAGAAATACAATGTCATATTAGTCATAAGGTTGTAGAGGTCGTGGAGGTTCCGAGATTTTTAAAAAAAATGGTCTTACTATTTTTTTTGCGGAGGTCGCACCATAACCGGTGGCCGACATTTGGGTCAATCGCTAGGTTAAGCAATTCCTACCGCGGCCGGGTGATAGATGGGTGACCCATTCTAACACTGGTTTGTTAAATTCCAATCTCCTTCGTGATTAGGAAGGCACCTTAAACTAGTTTCCGATTAAGGTCACAGATTTTTTATAATTTAGTGTAATATATTTTTTTAAGAATATTAGGAACACTTTTTAGGTATGTCTAATATTAACTTTTCCCCTCCTACTAAGCTTAAATTAAAAGCTTGTATTAGGAGGTCACCGTTATTTCTTAAAGGATAATTTACTCAATATATCGAAAAAAAAAATATTTACCGCTTTCTTCATATCTTCTTGGTAACTCACTTGGCGACGGTTTGGCAAAGTCGCCACGATTACTACTGACTACTCATTTCGCAACCGCAGTTACCCATGGCGACGCAGTCGGCGTCGTCGCCATGGCGTCACGGTGAGGTAGATTCCTAATACGTTATCAGAATTAGTGTCAGATTTCAAAATATTTTTAACTGAAAAAGGTTTATAAACAAAAATTTAATGAAGTTTTCTATAAATTGAGCATTTGTGATCGTTTTCTAGCAGAAATTACATACACTACTGTCTGTTTGCGAGTAATTTCACTTTTACTGGCAGATAGATACGTGAAGATAAAACTTTGGGTACCATTTTACGAAAATTACGCTTACGGAGGAATATGAGATTTGGCACAACTATAGTTTAGATGTAGGATGGTGTGCGAAAGCTAATATTTTTATAAAATATGCATTATTAATACATTAAATTATTAAAATGAAACTTCACTCACACCAATGTCAAACTATTTATGCACACATGTATACATTTGACTATATAAAATTCTGTCAAAGCGTAGTTGGTCATGACGATCGTAGGTATGTACATATATTATTAATTGTCAAATATAGCAAGTACAAAGAATTAAGGTTTTACCTATAGCTTTCAATAAGAGCATAGTACGCAAATATAAAGATTTGTAGGCAACTTTCAACCAGCCGCCGATCGCCGTCTACTTCTAGGAATTAAGGCTATTATGATGTAAAAATACCATTAGGTTTCCACACAGAATAGTAGCTCTCAAAATTGAAAAAAAAAATACAGTGGCACTCCGCGAGTGCAGATATAAGAAATATGAACAAACAGAGGTGTTTGTAATGACAAGTGTCGCAAGTTCAATGATTTTTTTCTGTAACAAAAAATTCCCCACGCGCCCGAAATTTCCACTTCAAAAATCTGCGAACACAGTCAATGTGGCGACATAATATAGTATTAAATATATTTCTCTGCTCGTCATAGATTTCCGCGTAGCAACGGCCGATACTATCATCCAATTATATGCATCCATTGACGAGTTGCTGGGGTCGCGTTCGGTCACAATATTGTAATATTGGACCATTATAGAAGTAAAGGCACTTAGACGCGGAAATGTGTGGGTGCGAAACCACCGTATCTAAACTATAATTTGAGATCTGTCCGTCGGTCCGTTATATACGTTCTGTAATAGCCATATATAATTGTTGAGTGCGGTGATACTTTTGTGGTATTTAATTGTTAACACGTGCGTCAAATCTTTGTGTACGCCCGCTGATACGAGTGGGCCGAGAGCTTGTGACGCGTTTTTGGGAAGGTGTTTTGAGCAAGTTTATTTGCAGCTTTATTCATGAACTGATCTAACTCAAGAAAGCTGATTATTGGGAAACCGCAAAAAACGTTTTGTCATTTACTTTCTAGTAACAGGTTTTGTTTTAAATTGTAATTAATGAAGTGATGAATGATGTTGAAATATTATTTTTATGATAGTTTATTATATGTTTGTCTTTTTAACAGAAACCTGTTTTAGTTAAAAAAAGACAAAACAGCCTTTCTCAATGTTGGATGGAGGTTTCGAAATAATTCTTAGATTGTTAGATAGAGGACATTGAAACGAAGATGCCTGTACCATTAACTCACTTAAGACCTAAAACATAATCGATGAGTTTACGATCACGCATGCGTTATAGTAATTTATGAATGAAAAGTACATGCAAATTGGTAGGCTGGTAGAAAATACTTTCAAAGTCAAAGTCAAAATTATTTATAAAATAAATATTAATTCCCAGAGACTTGTACAATCACTTGCGAACGTTATATGAATATTTTTTTAAATTATTATTTAATATTTTGCTAATAAAATTCACGATTTAAAAGCTAGGTTTACGAAGTTTAACCAATTTTTAAACGTTAAGTCAAAAGTTTTGTACAATGTTGTAGCATCTGTGCAATAAAGAGAAAATCTTCTTCTTCCTAGCGTTATTTCAGACTAGATATCAGGATCATCTTAGATTTTAGAGGATGTGGCTGTGGGGCGAGCTGATATAACCGATTGCCATCTGATGTCATCTCCGGAACCCCCACGACCTCTGCAACCTCACAACTAATATAACTCAGTGACATTATTTGGGCCCCACTGTTTTACGTGCCTTCCGAAACACGGAGGAGGTCGTATATCAAATATAAACCGGTGCTAGAATGGTTCACCCAGCTATCACCCGGGTGTAACAACAGCTACGTAACCTAACAGTCGACTCAAATGCCGACCACTGAATAAGACACGACCTCCTCTATGAAGAGAAAATAATAACCGCAAATCATAAAAGGTAGCTTATATTTATCTGGTAGATTCTTGTGCGCATTCTCATACTACGCAGTATTAAAATAACATAATCACTCCGACTGACCCACTGTTTCTGGTTCTTCTAATCATATATACTATTCGTTCGCAATTTGAACTTGCTTAACACATCTTCCCAAAAATGTGTGATGAGCTCTTGGCTTGAGTATTAGACGGATACGAATTTATGTGGGTGATCTTGCGAGTCAACTTTCTATTTGTTCAATTTTAGGGTACCGTGTGTGGATGAGACGCTCAGCGCTAGAATTCGTTATACTTTTCATATTATGTAGGCAACACTTCCAAATCCGAAAGTTGCTTGTAGATGAGTGAAGATTGATGGCACCATAATGATGGCACCATTCTATTGATTGCTTGCCGACGTGTGCCAACTTAGGCGGTGACTGTGTGGCAGAACGGGAGCACTCAGTTTTGTGTAGAGTCTGCTGGGCAATACTGTAAACCCGAATTCTACTCCACTTCTCTGATTTTCTGTTCGACATACATTAAGAGTCCACGCCAATAAATTTACGCGAAGATAATAGTTTTTAGCAATTTACTTAGAAACAGGTTGTTAAAGACATCGCACCGCAAACTCTGTGATAAGGTTACATTTAAAGTCCTAAATAAAATCACAAAAATCATTCATCTCTGAAATGAGAGGTTACAGATATATTGCCATCCTCATCCCAGTCTTGAGCGCGCAATGTATCGTGAACATTGGGAAGCAACCGTCAATGAAATGTTGACGCGAAAAGCAAGTCAATGACCCACACCGCGCTACCAGTTTCTTTGTAATACGCCATGTAAAAACAGCTTATCGAAGTACTTTTAAGTATTATTTACATTGCGGTTTGATGTAAAAATATTGAAGAAATTTGTTTCTCATTTAAAATCGCATCATCAAAGATCGCACAGTAATAATGATTTTATACAGTATTCAGTTGAAAAAATTGTACGTTTCAAGAGAAAGACGACGAAAAATTTTACTACTAGGGAGTCTAGTATCATGTGTTAAACCCATGCAAACATAAATGAAGTGCAATACAGTTGTAGTAACAAAAAAATAAAAGATTACAGTACATTTGAATGAGAAACTAAACTACTTTGCCTCAATGCACTTTTCGCTTCAAAGCGAAGCGAAACGTGCGTTAAGGCTCATCGGAAAGTCAGTGTAGTGCTGTGCTTTGGTGGCAGATTCGGTGGTGTAGCTTTCGGGTTGCAGCATTACAACGACCAGTTAGTAGACGTTCGCCAATAACGAATTTTGCAACAGGACCAGATTAAAGAAGTCAAGGGGGCTTTCGCCATTTTGTATGAAAGTACATAATTTGTTGCTACAATCTTTAAATTAGACAGGGAGGCATTTAGTACACTTTTCCTAGTGGATCTTGTAACAGGACAAGATTAAAGAAGTCAAAAGGCTTTCGCAAGTTTGTATGAAAATACCTAATTTGCTCCTACAATCTTTAAATTAGACAGGGAGGTATTCAGTAGACTTGCTAAAAACGGATCTTGTAACAGGACAAGATTAAAGAAATCAAAGGGCTTTTGGAATTTTGTATGAAAGTCCCTAATTTTTTGCTACAGTCCTTAAATTAGACAGGGAGATATTTAGTGGACGCTAAGAACAGATTGTTATCTCATATGTGTCATTATCTCTATAAAATATTATCCTAAATTTTAGTGGAATAAAGCTATTTACATCCTGGCACAGGTACGCTAATAATCTGAGTTCAGGTGAAGGAATTCTTTTTTAATTGGTCCATGGGCAATTTTTTGAGTTTTTCTAAAATCTTTTTATTACAAAACGTTAACTTTGTTAAAATTCCTACATGAAAATTTAGGAAATTGCGTGTAATAGGATGATGATGTGATGGTAAAAATATATCAACAATTAAAATTAGTCTTTAGTACTTAATACTTATTTTTTACTTTAATCATTATGAGAAAATGATCAATCATACCCTAAAAGAAAATACAATTGCCAGCTTTAAAATGGTATCAAATAAAAAGGCTAGTAATGTACGCGAAGCAAGGCACTCCATTTGATTTTATTTACGAAACTATTTAAGATTAAAAATTTGTTTACTATTATTCCCCAAGTAACCACCTTTTTTATTCATAACAAGAATATACTAATTATGTTGGGCCGCAGCGTAGGGTGCAGAAAGAAAACTAAAGTATTAAAAAAAAATGTTATATATTAAAAAAAGTTACAAGAATGATTCGTCTCGAACTTGGAGATTAGAGCCTTTATATATAATATAAAAAAAACTATTAACTAACTATCCTATAGCGACTCCTGTCCAATGTTAGGAACAAGAGCACTATCTAATCTAATGACTCCCGTTCGAAGGTGGAACAAAGAGTAGTTCTAAACAATAAAAGGAGTACATTTATACTAATGCAATTTATCCCCCACCATGTGGAGACCCCTAGTAATTATTCATTTGACGTTTAGTTTCTAGCGTATAAGTAAGTAAAACTATCGATAATGTTCGTGCTAGACTCTCTAGTCCTTAGTCCATCAAGAGAACCTTCCGCCTTTCAATTTCTAGTACGTGCTTTCCACGGAGGACCAATTATAACGGTTATTGATATATCATCATTGACATATCAATCGTTTAAATCCACTGCTGGATATAGACCTCTTCTAAGGCGCGCCACTTTCAACAGTCTTCGATCTCCTCCTCTTCTTCTTCCTAGCGTTATCCCGGTCAAATACCAGGGTCCGCTTAGATTGTAGAGGATATGGATGTGGGGCGAGTTAAGATAACCGATTGCCATCTGACGTCATCCTCGGAACCCCCACGATCTCTACAACCTTACGACTTATGATAAAACAAGCCATACCTAATCATTAGTGTCCATATTTTGACGTACTATAAGCTAAATGTGCTCTTTTTACATAATAACTTAGATTAAATTGATCAGTTGTGCCTTTTAAGCTTATGGTACTTTTGTTTACTGTATTAGTAAAATTACACAAAAAATATTGGAAGATAGGCCTTTTTTTCCCGATTTCAAAAATGTATATAACTCTATTTCGAAAAAAATGTTACTTGTGCCTTTTTTTATAACGACGGCAGTATAGACCTCAGTATTTGGTATTAATTTCAACTTTGTACCTGTTTGTGTTTCCGAGAAAAAGGGTACTGACAGACAGACACAAAGATAGACAAACAGACACTGTTGCAAGGACAAATTTACAATTTTTGGATTTTTTCCTTCACAGCAACGCATGTGCGATCCCTTTGGTGTCTACCGACGTTCCTGGAGTGTAGTATGTATATATGAATGAATACATGTGAAGACTTTTGAATTATATCGTCTTGAGTGATGATTTTAGCATCGTTTTGGGACAAACACATGTTGAAATATTCTAACGCTTACGGAGGCAGCAATTATTGCATTACACTGCTTTTTATTTTGAAGTTATTGAAGCCCTGACGAGGAGGTTATGGCCTAGTCAATAGTAGGCATTTGAGTCGATCTCTAGGTTAAGTAGCACTTGCTGCGACCGGGTGATAGGTGTGTGACCCATCCTAGCAGTGGTTTATACTTGAAATCTGACCTCCTCCGTGTTTTGGAGGGACGTAAATCCGGGGGACGAGATTAATGTCACTTAGTGATCTCTTATAACAACAGAAGTTAATATGTAGGTAAAGGTAATTGTCATTTCGAGATTTCCAGGAGCAAAACTTTTTAACCTCCATGTATACCTTTAATATATACCTTTATATTTATAATGGAACATTAAAATGTATTTATAGTCTTATCACCTTTAAACACTCTATATTGCATAATTATTTTATTTACAGACAATAGGTGTAACAGAAATATGTGTACTAGTATCTCTCTCTCTTTCTCTCTCGTATACAGGAAGATACAAAATGTAGCTCTCTCTCTCTCTCTTTGTATCTTTACTAACATATATCTCCCTCTTAGCCTCCGTTCGCCACGCCCGATAACACTTCCGTAATGCCGAAGCTAGACATAGCTCAAAGTGTTTGGGATTTTTAAGTTGAATAATACCACCAATTTATAGAACCAGATTCATTTCATCGAGTTATCGGTGTCGTAAAAATTACGGTTTAAAAAACAGAAAAAATCTGCTCTCGCAATAGTAATATCTATCTCACATTTATGTGAGAGTACTTTACGGGATTGATTTAATTGGTAGTTGTTTTTTTAATACAATAGGACGCCTTACGTTCTCGTCTTACCACCGAGTATAATTCGCACGAGACTTAAAAAAGCGTTGCGTTAAATCTCGGCTTTGGCGCTTTTTTTACGTTGTCGATACAAAAATATAGTGTATATGTATACATATTTAGCTTTAAAAATAGAACATTGCTACGCGTTATAAAAATGCTCTCGTGTGAACACAAACTTGGGAGTTCGTATGTCCAATCTGAACGCTTTTTTAACGCCTTAAAAGTATTTCTAGCATATTATTAACAATATAAGACTTAAAAATATACTTAGTCTTCTTAATAACAATATTAAGCCATTATGGTCAATTGTTGTAACGGATTATTAATGTTTATACTTTAACATATGCAAAGGATATGTATATATTATGAGTCATGCCAGTGATACGAATATATCCGCCAAAAATGTTATTGTCGTCACTAGTGCTTTTCCTTGCTCCTTAGTTTCCTTCCACTAGTTCAAAGTCGACGAGCCATTTATTAGCAGATAAAATATACTAATAGTAAAAGAAGTAACAATTTTGTGTAAATACAAAAAACTTTGTTTTTACACAAAAATATAAAATGCTCGAATCTGATATATAATAAACTTGAGATCCACGATGAGGTAGAGCTCCTTCCGACTGTGGTTTATGATGCACTGACTATATTTTATAAGAAAATTGTCTCTAAATAAAAAATTTAAATAAAAAAAAAATAAAAAAATAAATGTAATATTGAGGACCATATCATCATTTTAGTTAAAGATAGCGCCACGCTTGCTGTCCTTCTGGTCTTCTGCTGAATTAGTCTGGCGCGTCCGGGTACCAATACTTCTTTCTCATATAACATTGGCGTGAAGTGGCAACAATGCTGTCACGTCACGTGAAGGTTTAGTTGGCTCGTTTCGTTCGGTTTGTAAGAGTTCTCGGTGGCCTAAACCCCTCGTTTAAGGCTGGCAACCAATGTCTATTAGTTTTTTTACCTTATAAGCCTATCCAAGTACCAACATAGTGCAGGATGTCATACTTATGGCATATCTCACGCACAATGGTCACCATAAAGGGACTGAGTGCGGAAAAACAGCCCGCGAAGAAGAAGAAGAAGAAGAAGAAGAAGAAGACACCAATCCACACAGCCCTTTGCAAAACACATTATGTTATCCAGCTTAGTTCAGCAGGTTTCCTCATTTCGGTTCTTAAGCAGCGAACACCTAGTATTGACAAATTTACAGTCAGCTCTAAAGTTAGAAATTTTGAAACTAAGTTTGTGCTCTTCCTTTGTTTGCTAACTACGTTTTAGGTGGTAACAGGATTAGTTACATGTAGCAATTTCTACACTTATTGCAACTAGTTACCTGCCTGTTATACACATGTTTTTTTTTTTAGAAATATATACATACATACATATGGATAATACACCCAGACTCGAGGTGGGAATCGAACCCACGACCCCCGGAACAGAAGGCAGGGTCACTGCCCACTGCGCCAACGGGCCAGCCGAAATAATGAATGTAGTATATATTAAGAAACCCAATGTTTGTGCAGGACAGCGTCTACCGGATCCGGTAGTACTATATAAAGTTAAAGGCAATAAATCAACTATTTATAAAAAAAGTATAAACATATTTCGTCTAAACATATAAGGTGGCTGAAGAGAAATGTCACGTACTAAAGTACTAGAAAACCAACTTCAGCGCTATTTCAAGATTTGAACCTAATATATATTTATTACGACTTTTATAACATTTCAGTTCGCCGTCGTATACGAAAAGCGACACCTAATCATAGGAAAGGGAGATATATAGAGACGAATACTATGATTATGTTTATATAGCTTCATAGAGAGGATTTTATACTCTTACATCTACAATTATAATTCATTTTCTTTTATTCGTTTCCATGTAAGTCTTAAGAGTTTAAAACGATGTTATAAGATTCAAATTAACATTATTAAATATCTACCTTGATGGTGGGAAGGCCACTGATGCCTATAGTACAGGGTATCCTAGTTTAGGCATTAGAGTCAGCTGCCAGTGTTCCCTCCCCTGCCTAGCCAAATCTGGTAGGATCCTACTAGTGCTGCTTTATATATCCTTTCCAATAATTAACTTATGATAGTTCTTGACAAGCCAAAGTCTTGTAGTAGGTTGTACAAGGATTTTGCTGGTATACCCCTTGCTCCTACCTCTACCCCGTATAAGCTGGTCTTATAACCGTTTCTGATGAGCTCATTGGTTAGGTCAAAGTACTTGTTCGTTTTTATCACATGGTCCTTAGGGATGTTGGTCTCCTATGGAACTGTAAGCAGTTCCATGTTAGACCAACATAAAATTTTATCCAATATTATAATATGTTTTATCCAATATTCAAAAATCCATAAATTTAAATTCAAGAACACCACAGCTTCTGAAGATGTATTATTTTCACTTTATCTCACCACTGAATTTCGTCTGTGTAAAATTTCAAATACGTTCTCTAAAATATAAATCACTGCCTTCTAAACTACGTGAGAAAACCAAGCGAAAGGCACTTTATTCCTACACATCAATACATTTGAGTGTTTTCAAATAAAGTGTTGCCGCTAGGACATTAAGCTTAAAACATGAATATTTCTGTGCATGTCTAAAGATAGGTTATTCTATTCTTTGAATAGGTTGTTTATTAATCTATATGTATAAAAGCAAAATGTCACACGGAATATCGAAAACCGCGGGACGTACAAAAATGAAATTTGACAAGGAGGTCTATAGTTAGTAGACACCCGCTAAGAAAAACGGGCCAGAAACGTGGTAAAGACTTGTGTAGACTTCACTGAACATCGCCGTTCTAAAAGCAACTATACACGTCGATCTATATATCGCTGACATACATCTGTGATAGTGATTTATGACTACTGCCTGCGGTTTGACTAAAAGCGTACCCCTTACATGTTAGCATATCGTTACAAGCTGACTTTAAACGAGCTTTGGGAATTATACTGAAAGTGAATTTTAGGCCTCAGACACTTATAATTTTCTATATATGTAGCTACTTTCCTTAGCCAGGCTTCTTTGTAAAACAATGAAAAAGTGAATAAGATTTCGGTAGTAGGCATTTTCGATTAGTTCTGTAATCTTCAAGAATACAACTGAGGTCTTGTAATATTGTGTTCTTTATAAGATCATATTACAGTAATGTTGTAGTAATATATAATTTATACACTCTGTGTATGGTTGCTATAGTAATTCTTGTAATCTCATATATGCGTCATTGTTTTTATAAAATATTATCCCAAATTTTAGTGGAATAAATTGATGCATTAGTAAAATAAACAAGCCAGGATGTAAATAGCTTTATTCCGCTAAAATTTAGAATAATATTTTATAGAGATAATGACACATATATGAGATTACAAGAATTACTATAGCAACCATACACAGAGTGTATAAACTATATATCATGTAGTAATTTATTAATTTGTACTAGAGATCGCCGGCTGGACGAAATTCGCCCGCAAACCTTTTTGCGTTTAGAATATTCTTTTATTCACAGAAAAAAATAATTGACAATGAATATAACATACGGTTGTCACAATTACGCTTCGACATCATCCAATACATGTGTGTGTAAATGGTGTAAATCGTTTGGCATTGGTGTGCGTGTGGTTGTATATTAATATTGCATATTTTTTTTAAATTTAGCATTCGCATACAATTGTGCCAAATGTCATACTCAACCATCTGTGCCATTTTCGTAAAACGTTGCCTAAGTTTACGCGTCACGTATTAATATATAAATTGTAGCTTTTAAGAATAAAATCTAATAGTCAGCTACAATAGATAACGTAAACATAAATAGATACGGTCTTCTTCGAGGCAGGCAACGCATCAGCACCCATGGGCGACGGTAACCACTTACGATCAGGTGGACTTTCTGCCCGTTTGCCCCCTTTTACTCTATAAAAAAAAAGAAAAAAAAAAATAGATGTTAAGTAAGTTAACGCAATATAGAAACTTTTCTAACCTTTTTGAATCTTTCTTGAAGCGAATTAAAATACATGCATCGATGATATTTTGGTTTACTACAAAACCTCATTGTCTCATTACAACAGTGCGTTTATTTGGCCTACCCATATCGTATACACTTAAGATATCACCGCTAAAAATTTATATTTGATTTATTTTTATGAGAAGATGGATTAAGAAGGGGGAGGCCTCTGCCCAGCAGTGGGACACAATAGGCTAATTAAAAAAGCATGTATACTGACTTCAAAAAACATCAAGAAAATAAAAGTGAAAAATAACAGATGTGCTCGACATTCATACTTGTCTTTTTACTTGACATTCTTCCTTTCTTCAGCCCAATATTGTCCCTTGCTGGCTTCCTCCATTGAATTCCAGTTATTGGTTTTGTGTTAATGATATCCAACGTACGCCTTCCGCGTCGTCTTCCACCAGTTCAGGGAAGCCACATCCCAGAACCTTTGCTCCGCATCGGTTATCGACGCGATATTCAGTATAGATCCAACCCCGTCAAAGAACTTACGCAACCCAACAATATAAGATGTGAACTTACTGGTTTCACCGTAGGCGGTTTTCCGCAGCAACATGAACGGCAGGGGCTCTTCTTCCTAGCGTTATCCCGGTCTAGTACCAGGGTACGTTGAGATTGCGGAAGAAGTGACTATGGGGCTATATAGTTGAGATGGCCGATCGCCATCTAACATCATGCCCGGAAACCCCACAATTTCTACAATCTCACTATTAATACCATTCAGGCTCTATCACATTAATCGAGCTCCGCTGTGTTAGTATTGGTCACCCATCCATCACCCGGCCGCGTGAAGATTTACTTAACTTAGCAATCGACTCAAACGGTTGCCACTGTTTAAGCGACGACCACCTCCATTTGCCACTTGTTGTATTAAAGAAGTCGCTGTGATTTAATTTCGCCTCAGATGTTAGGCTCGGTCGCAAGGTGTTCAATTTTGGCGTTGATTCTCAACCTGAATGTAAAATCCTCCAGGATCAGTCCGTCCGACGGCGTCCACGATCGAAGACGCCGCCATACCGTTCCTGTATCATCTGTCCGTAACAATAGTCTTATATGTAATTACAGGCCTATATCACTACTATCTAACTTTGCAAAAATTTTTGAAGCAATATTGTGCCTATTTCTTCAGAGCTATTTTCGGAAGTATAGAAGTAAGTGATGATCAACACGGATTTGTCAAATCCAGATCAACTACCACGAACGTGGTATCTTTTGTTGAAAATATATAGGAGGCGATTGACAAAAATAAACAGATAGATGCGATTTACATGGATTTTAGTAAGGCATTTGACTCAGTGCCTCACGACATACTATTATATAAATTATCTAAGTATGGTATATCTGGATCATTATTGCGTTGGTTTCATTCGCTGCAGAGAACCCCTTTCATTTCGCCCTGTCCGCCCCTCTGTGTGCCTTTTAGGCCCCCCCCCCCCCCCTAGCGTTTCCAAACTATTAGACGTATAGATTTGAAATTTTCCATGTTGATAGAAAATACTAAAACTCATTAGCAAAATTATTTGGAGCGAAATAGGACAACAAATTTTGAAGTTATTGAACAAATACGTTTGAGCGTATCACATACGGAACCCTTTTTTCTTGTTACTGTATAAAAATTCTATGTTTACAGTTTGTGAAAGGTGTATGTGCCTGTAATGGTGTGTTTTATAGTTATAAGTCCGCTGAAACGATGTGTAAAATTGTTTTTTTAAGTATACTGTTGGCATGTCTATTGTTAATAAATAAATAAATAACCGTGTCTTGATACATTTTATAACCATAATCCATACTAATTGGAATAACTTTGACATTTGAAAATCGAAATTATTTTATCCTACTAATTAAATTCAACTTATTATCATTTTACTTTTTGGACACTTATAAAATTATATTATAATAAATTATTATATAAGTACGATAAAGTAAATATGTATTTTAAGGTAGTAGAAGGCAAGATGTATACCGTTTGCTCCGCACCTTCTATTGGCCATTGCCATTTGGTCTTATTAACAAATATATAAAAAAAACGATAAAATAGTTTCGATATAAAATTTCTCTATTAAAATTGCTAGACCCTACCGGGGCATCATGTGCAATGTATATACATATTATTACATGTGCAATTGAATACATGAATATAATATTATGAATGCGTTTTTCCATTCTAATTTATTATCACCTACATAAGGACACAAACAACACATAGCAATTCTAATTGTTTTCGACTCGAAAAATAAGCTATTGCCCTCGATTGCAAAGTCATAAACACGAATTTTAATTCTAAGTATTTGAAATAGAATATTAGTCACCTTTCACAAAACTAACGTTAAATAAACACTAAATATTTATGTCAACTTAAAAAAAAGAACTCTGCAGACAATGCTTCGATACCTACCATCTAACGTTACTTAGAGGTAAGTCTAATATTATTATCATCGAAGAATGTAGTGTCACTACACGCATGGTCAAGTGCAAATTTTTGCACATGAGACATAAAAATAATTTAAGTTGAACACTGTAAAAAACGCGATGCAACACCACATGTTTCATAATTTTGCACTGCAGATTCCGTGAACGGACGCAATGGACTTATACAACGAGCGAAAGCGAAGACGTTACGATAGTGAACGCACTGCAATAATTGGTAGAGTGATGGATTGCGTCATTGATATCGCGGCTTCGCGCGTCTAGCACCGAATATTAACTTATTTATTAACGTTTAAATATCAATTAAGCGTAGTATATAATCAAAAATGTAACAAAAAAACCGTCTTCTAACTGTCAAAATTGGGGGGAACAAACGGGAAGGGCCAGCTTTCAAATAAAATTGCGTGTCAGCTCCGAGGCACGACTTCCAGTTTACTGAAGTATGGTTTGCCAAACAAAAAAGAGGAATCGTCAAAATTGGTTCATAATTGGTACAAAAATATAAAATAAAAACACACTCAAATTGAGGACCTCCTTTTTTGGGGGAGTGACAATAGCAGCTAGGGTAGTCCGGGGTCGCGTACCAGTGGTGGATCTCACCAGTTATAGGACAGATAAAAAGGAAGATCCACTCCATGGACACGAAATTTTAAGAGGTATAGGGTGACAAAGTCATGGTCAGTCGATTTTTCTATATAAGGGACCATGCATAAATTATATCATACGTTAAAGATGAGGATATCAACAAAGCTGGCAGGGGAGGGAGAGAAGCGCATTGTGAGGTCACACTGAAATTGTTACTTTTTTGTCTTTTATTAACATATACATAAAATAATTAAAAGAAATTGCTGTTTTCTTAATTATATGACAACCTATGACAAGGACGGGGGAAGGAGTTAAAAAATGGTTAAAATGGTGTGACCCAATTAATGGATGGCCCCTTGATGTTACGCGTTCCAGTGTTACGCCCCCCACAGAGTAAACTCCAGTTGTGCATCGGAGCTGACATACACTTTTTTTAATATACCTATATATATTTAAACTTGAAAAAATTGTGCTAGTTTTTACTATGTTTATTTACCTGTTTCCAGGTTCTAATAATGTTAAATGGTTGTTATGGATAATTTAATATCAATTTTTGGATGCCGATCGTGTTGAGGAACCAAACGTACTTTGCAAACTTTTTTCAGAACTTTTTTGGAATATTAAATTCATGGTAGTCTGTTCCTTCCTAAGTAGGCAACTTAATGCCTGTACTATAACAGCTAACAGCCGACTGCAATTTCTAGGCTGGAATCGTGCTCACGGCTCCGCCCCATCGTGCCCACCACAGTGGAGCCGCCCCCGGAACCCCACAATCTCTAAAATCTCACGACTAATATCACTCAGTGACATTAATCGGGACCCACTGTTTTACGTCTCTTCCGTAACGCGGAGGAGCTCGGATATTTGCAACCCAGTAATAAAATAGGCCGCGGTCAAATTTGCTTAACATAGCGATCGACTCAAATGCCGAGGAACTTGTTAAGCGAACGACCTCCTCATCTTAAAAAAAAACTGTGATTTGCAATCAACCTTAAAAAACCACCTGTTACAGTTGTATACTTTTTTTAAATTTAAATTAACGCATATAAAGTAAACAAAACTTTCAAATGTTTTTAACAGAAAAAAAAATTAAATATAATTATTTCCGAGAACGGAACTTGAGTTTCGCACTTGACATCGTTTTAAGGTTAAGGTCTAGTTACAATAAAATCCTGCACTTACAGTAAAATATATCTTTACGTATTTGGTCTGTATAACCCTCTGTTTGTTATGAATGGCTTCAAAATGGCTTGTCATGTTTTACAGAACCGGCTGATAGCTTACGTTATAAGGAATGTCATAGACTACTTTAATTTTAGTAGAAGAACTGAAGTCCAGCAAAAAATATAACCCTCTAAATTGGCAGAATCATTGAATGCAACGCGAACGAAGTTGCGGCAAGCAGCTTGTAATTAATAAAGCTCTTACCACAAAACACTACTCTTCTCGAGCTCCAGTTGGAAGGCGCCGTAGTTTTTGTCAAGCCGCTACGTAGGGGGTTTGTAGGCAAGTCATTAATCAGAAAGCAACTCCAGGCAACATTATTAGCTTTTAGCAGCGATGGACTCCTAAACTACAAAACCGATTTTAATTAAATTTACACCCCTGAAGGTGGACCTCCTTGCCCGGACTTGTGTCTCACAAACAACGATAGCTGCCCGCTGTCCTGTTTTGTCCACGAGACTCAACCTTGAGGTAGTCTCTGCACTGCACTGGAAGGTGTAAGCACAGGCGTTAAGTTGTCTACCCTAGGAACAGACGTAGGTTACATAGTCCTGTATATATTTATACTTATTATTTACACGGCCGGACACTTTTACACTAAAAGACAATAAATCCGAAAAACCGTTCCGAAAAATTATATAGAGAAGTAAACAGATGCCAGAATTTTAAAGGTCACTCGGGTACTTATTACCTAAAAATAAAACATCTTGTACCTAGCCGTTATCTTGGTCTAGTACCAGGTTCCACTTCAATTGTAGAAGAAGTGTCTATGGGACAAGTTGAGACGACTGATGCCGGCTTATGTCATCGCTGGTAACCCCACATTCTTTACAACCCTACGACTGACTTACTAAAAATAATCGGGGGCCCACTGTTTTACGCCCAGTGGGAAACAAGAAGGTGGTTGGTTATTCGAAAGCCAGTGTTGGAATGGACCACCCATCTATCACCCGTCCGCGTTAAGAATTGCTTATCCTAGCAATCGATACGTCAACCACCGGCTTTCGGCATTCGGCTACGATCTCCTCAAAATAAAACCATCGACTTAAAATAGGCATACTAAATTTTAGTAATATACGTTAATGTCATAGCTATAACGCGTTTATTATATTCCGATGTAAGTAGACATAAAAGCGTCTCGACAGATATGATGCTGTATCGATCTTAACCGCCTTGTATGACTTGCGTAAAGCGCACACTCAAATAACCATCTCGTGTTAATGTCTTCATTGATACTCTTGAGTATCTTAAAGTGGGTTCTATGGAGCCCTTGGAGGTCAGTAGCATGTGGTTTCTAGCAGCTCAGTAACCTATTCTATTTATTTCCAAGGTGCTTAATGAGGACTGAGTGTGAAGGGACATAGACTGAAGACAAGGAAAACAGCATCTTTCTTATTAACTTAGCTTATTAAACAATTAATATGAGGTAGTTAACATAAGGATTGATTTATTCCACTTAAATGTTCTTTAAGTGGAATCCGCGTTCTTCTCTATTGACATTGGCGAATTAAATTGCTTATGCACAAAAGCAAGCCATCAACCAAAAGAAAAAGAAGAACTGGAACCCGCTGTTTTTATAATATATAGAAGATTTAAGGGACGTTTTTATTTTTATTTTACAAGGGTCAAACGAACAGGCAGCAGGCACCTGAATGCCTACCGACGCCCTTGGACATCTGCACGATAAGAAGGCTAGCAGATGCGTTGCCGGCCTTTAGTGACGAATGAGTTAAGGCCACCGGGAAGTCGCCGCCACTTCACGGCGATCTTATGTGACAAAGATGAACTGGTATCTAAATATTTGGCTGCAGACTAAAAGGACTGTAAGCGTGGCGCTACATCTAATTAGAAAAAACAAGAGTAATGGAAAGAGATGGAGTAAAAGGATATAAATGTAGATGGAGAAGAGAGAAAGGCTGCCGATACTATTGTTATGGACGATGTAGGGGGAGTGACAATAGCAGCTAGGGTATTCCGGGGTCGTGTACCCGTAGTGGATCTGATCACGTCTGAAGTACCACCCCTTGGACTCGAATCTTGTTCTAGCATATTACCTAGGCAAATTTTCTTAATTAAAAGATACAGTTACTCGAGGTTCCTTATCGACAAAGATGGTTAACAATGATGCAAAACTTTCATTTATTCATGGGTAGTTGAAAATTATTCATTAAGTTCATCAAGAAAGCGCAAAGTAAAAGTTGGTCGGGTTAGTTTGAATAGAAATAAGTTTGACATTCATTCAAAAGTAAAATTATGCAGCCTGCATTACCACGCGGCCAACTTAGCGACGAAAGTTTTAGACTATTATTAAGAAATCAGAATGTGGAAATATCTTTGTACAGATTTTGCTGGAGTCCCAACTTCCTATGAGCTTTGACTAATTTTAAAGTTGGTATTTTGGTTTTAAAGACATTACTTGAATGCAGCTCTATTGTTTTATCTTTTACTAGCTGTGTCCTCGACTTCCGAGATTAAATTTTAGCGTGATAATATATAGCCTATAGCTTTCCTCGATAAATGGGCTATCTAACACTGAAATAATTTTTCTAATCGGATCAGTAGTTCCTGAGATTAGCCCGTTCAAGCAAACAAACAAACTCTTCAGGTTCATAAATGTATTTGTATAAATATAGATTCAATATTATTATGTATTTGTTAGGTACTAAAAACGTGGGTACATTTTCATTAATTAAACTTGAATTGAACGACATTTAATTACGTAATGAATCTGCAAGGCGTTTAATTTAAGACTGTTTAATAAATGAAAACGTACGTACAAATTCATTATGCCGGCGCCAGGCATAGCTCAAAGTGTTTCTACATTTTTGTCCTTGAAGACTACAAAGTTCTACAAAACTTTGCGCAGCTACACAAAGTTCCTGGCCACGCTTCAAGATCATTGAAATGATCACTCAAACGAAGGTATGTCTGGCTTCGGCATCAGATATATATTTTAAATGATTTCTGATTACTGTTGTCATGTCAATTTTTTTTTTCGTTCGCTATTGTCAGGACAAGGTTGTATAGTTAAAACATGTGGCCTGATTGTTGCGAGTAAATTCCAAAACAGTTCTATCTAATTAATAGGGAATAACATGGGTTACTTTACTATTAGCAAACTAATCAGGTTTCCGTATAAAGAAAATTAAAACCCTCACAATTAAGCGAAATCACTGAATTCACGCGGGTGAAGTTGCGGGGATCGGATAGTCAATGATATCTTCCTTTTTAAAAGGCGGATAACAAGTAATAAATTAACACAATGTACCCGAAAATTGAGTAACGAGCAAGTATTTTCACGTGACTGGAGCATTTCTGAGAGTTCTTCTTAATTTACTTAAGGAATTAAGTAATTAGATTCCCGGGAGACTTATACGTCTTGCTTATATGTAACGTCTGTAATATGTTACTTTGACATATAATAAGGAATGCGATCACGGTGATCGAGTGTATATCATACTAGCTGCTGCCGACGATTTCGTTCGCGTGAAATTGGTATTTGTTGAAGACCGTGATGATAATTGGAAGATTGTGTGATGTGTGAATGTGTGTGATTAAATAGTGATGATTGTGTGATGTGTGAATGATTACAACCTTCATTATTGATATATGATATACACTCGATCACCATGATCACATTCCTTATTATATGTCAAAGTAGCTCTATCGAGCATGGATGTTATATTTGGAAATCACAATAACGAAGAGTTGGTATATCATTCAAAAAAACAACACAAGTAGAGTAAAGTATGATACACACAATTTCAGAAGATTGAATTTTTGATTAGAATTTGCACTTTATACACCAAAAGTCCATCCAAATCCTATGTGTATGAGTTCAGTTGATGGCACAGATACACAAGAATAATAGTTACGTCAGTTAAATGGCAGGTTTAACTTATACGAGCCTCGCCCCGCGACTCCGTCCGCGTGGGCCACCTTTATTACTTAGGAGTATGGAAAAATAGATGTTGCAAAATTTCATGAAAATCGGTCGAGCCGTTTCGGAGGAGTTTAGCAACGCCTCCCGTGACACGAGAATTTTATATATTAGATTATATTGAGTTCAGTTGCATTGTACAACAGTTGACATAAGAGTGAAAAAATCCTACCAAATAAGAATGACTATCATCACCGTATAGACAGTAGCGCCGGCTTGTAAGTGAGCTATTTAGGCATCTTTGACAATTTACATTGTTTGGTTTATACTAGCTCTAACAAACATTTATCGGGACCCACTATTTTAAGCGTCTTCCGAAATACACAGCAGGTCGGTTATTTGAAACCGGGTGACTATCTAGCAAGTAACCGACCCGGAGGTTGCAGAGACTATTCAACACCTCTTGCTTGCGATAGATATGACCTGGAATTAAGTACTGGAAAAAAGGTAACGGCGCCGACAATCGCCGATTTAATATCAAATAAACATTACAGACCGTATCTAGAGCGGTTCTGCCTCAAAATTGCAAAAAATGCCATTGTAGGAATAAAACGAGGTGAAACTTATATTATTTAATTTTAATTTATTTTAACACTTCTTACTTATTTTGGTATACTGCAACCTCATCGTCGTCGGCAAGAATAGAATAGTACCTGAAAAACAAATGTATAATTACAGTTATGTAGTAGACAAGACTAGTAATAAGAAAAATGTAAATATAAGTTAAAAAAAGACGATAGAGGGAAAAGACCCTTACGCGGGCGCATATACAAATAGTATAACATAAGGGCATAACTACAAATATATTGTAGGGTATCTGCATATTAATATGTTCAGTGACAACTTTCGGTACCATTTCGCGAAAATTACGCAAACGCAGAAGTATGAAATTTAGCTCAATTATAGTTTATGGAGGATGCTGTGCGAATGCTTATCTATAGTAATATATAAAGCTGAAGAGATTGTTTGTTTGTTTGCTAAAACTCGCTAATCTCAGAAACGACTGGTCCGATTTGTAAATTTATTTCAGTAGATAGTCCATTTATCGAGGAAGGCTAGGATATCATCACGCTAATTTTTTTCGAAGTCGAGAGTAATAGAGACGAATTTCTTAGCATTCCATGGATTCACCGTGCGGGTGCCGAGTCCATCGCGTACTCGAGGTGGGAATCGAACCCACGACCCCCGGAGCAGAAGGCAGGGTCACTGCCCACTGCGTCAACGGGCCAGCCTGAATATGCCAGCTTGAAAATATGTCTTAATGTCAAAAAATATATAATGAAATAGAATTGTAGGTAATAGAATTTTGACTGAATGAAGTCTTAGGTCTACAAAGGTTTGATAAGAATCACAGAAAATTAAGGTTTCGTTAGTTTTAATTTTTTATAGAGAACAGTCGTAAAATTTGAATATACCCAGAAATAATAACGTTGTGGGTTCTAACTTTTTTTAAATATAACTTGTTAGTTCAATATATTTAAAAAAAATAATATTAGCAATAGTTTTTAGGTATGTCTAATATTTCCTTTTCCCGTCCTACAAAGCCTAAATTAAAATACGTTCTACAGGGATTTTGCTGGTATACCCGTTGCTCATACCTCTAGGGTGTATAGGTTGGTTTTGTGACCGTCTTGGTGAGCTTATTAGTTTGGTCAAAGTACTTGTTCGTTTTTATCAGATGGTCTTTAAGGATGTTGGTCTTCCATGGAACTGTACACACTAAAAGTACAATTCGTTGCTATTGATGATCTATTTATGTAAACGTTTTCGTTTTTTGGTGATCTTGACTTATCAAAATTCTTTACCAAGTTTAATTTTTATCAAGCTGCGATTTTGACGAAGAAAGTTTGATCTAAATTTAACTAGTTTTATCTAAAATGCTTTACAAGTAAACGTTCATATAATTCTCTCTGTATGAGATTTACAGCATGACTTTATGATATTAGGACTATATCTATCTAACACTGAAATAATTTTTCAAATCCGACCAGTAGTTCCAGAGATTAGCGGGATTTAGCAAGAAAAAACAAACATACTCTTCATATTTATATGTTAGTATAGATATAAATGAAGCAAAAGGTTTTGTTGGTTTGTTTGCTTGAATGCACTAATCTCAGGATTAGTGCGTTCGTCTGTCTCCGGCATGAGCCTAATTACAAAGTTATAACTTAAATTAAGATGAATATAAATATAATAGGTGATAAAAGTTTCATTGTAGGACTAAGGAACCCCGAAAAAAGTTACTGTAATATTCAGTTCGTTGTCTGTTACCAAAACTACACTTATGTATCACGAGATTCCTAATGCCGGAGACAGACAACTCATTGTACATTTTTGTCCTAGAAAACTACAAATTAATTTTACTCGGACGAAGTTGCGGGAAATAGCTAGTATTTTATTTAACTATCCCAGTAGTAAGCAATCTGGTACTGAACCTAGAAAAAAAAATTACACCAGAAAAAGTGCTACCAATGATGACAAAAGAAGTAATATTGATGTTATATAATTAAAGTTAAATGAGTGTATGCTACTAAAAAAGCTGATCTTAATTCATGATGTCCGATCAATAAATCACACGCTTAGCCATAAACTGACCTAACTCAAAACTGACCTAACCTAACTCAAAAAAGCTGATTGTTGTGAAATCGCGAAAAACGTTTTGTCATTCACGACTTATACCGCATATAATTCAATGAAAACGCGATTACAGTCACAAATTAGGTATTTTAATAATAGTTAATGAAGTGATTATTAGTTTCAAAAAATATTCTTTTTAAAACATAAAGGAATTATAAATATCAGTATAAATAAATATTTTATCATTTTAAATGAAGTCGAAAAAACTTTTGCCATTTACGACTAACTCCGCTTATAATTCGATAAAAACATCAGTATATTAACAATTTATGTATTTAAAGTTAATGAAGGGTGTAATGATATTGCAATTTTATTTAATTATTCGTTTCTCATTTTAATTAAAGACTTATTTTAGTTAAAAATACAAAAGTAGCTCAGTGTTGAATGGACATATAGAAGTAATTCTTGAATTGTCTGATAGAAGACTTTAAAACCAACCTCCCTGTATCATTAATTCACTTTAGAACTAAAACGTAATCGGTCAGATTAAAATTAAGCGTGCGAATTATGTATAATATGATAACTTATATGCATGTATTGTATTAACGCAGCCTCGAATAAAGTTCTATTCTATTCTATTCACCATATTTGTTGCATTCTTTTAAAAGTGTACGTTATGTGTTTTGGTGTTTTTCCTTGTTGGCTTAGCCCAGTTTTACCAAATGAGTGACAAATTTCAAAATATTTGACAAATCAAAAGAGTTCGTTCAAGTCTAGAATAGACAGCTGGCGACATCGAACAAAACATTTATCGATACATGACTGATAGTCAATTACAATTAGTAAAAAAATAATTTTGACGTTACCCACAAACACTTCAATTTTATTTATATTTATACACTAATTCAACCAATTAATCTGTTAATATTTTTTTTAGATTCGTCGTTCTAGAGTAAACTCCGAACTTCAAAAAGACATGGGGAGATTTTGGGCCAAGCGAAACCTAATATATAATATACAGTCCACTAAAAACGCTCAATTTTATTGGTTGGAAGCCCCCCAAGAAAAATCCACCATAATATTATTGGTAACAGTCACTTTTTAATGTATTATTATAAACAATAATATAATCGTCATTATTGAATATATATTTGTATGCACAAATGTGTTATACAATGTCGATTTTATTTTAATTTCACGTTTTGTACGCTCTACAGTTAAGTTGGGAATTTGGAGTTAATACAATTTACGTGGGAGATATCAATATATGAAAATTACTAGAATGAGATACCTAAATTTAAGATCCTCATTAATGCAGGCAATAACTAGTATACCAGAAATTAACGCGTTTATGTTTATTATAATATTGGGATAAACGCCCCTTCCAAGGTTGTAAGTGTACTTATCCCGAACGAATAGAGAAAAGGGAAAGGAGGGGGAAGAGGGGCGAGGGTGGGCAAATGTCGGCGAGGGTGGGCGAAGGTGGGCGAGGGCGCGCGAAGGTGGGCGAAGGTGTGAGGAGTAAACACTAGTCTTGCGTCGGGGCTGACACAAACAATTTTTTTTTATTAATACTTTTGCCAGTTTGTTTATTCAAAAATCAACGCTGTGTTATTCTGTAAAGGCTCAGATATACGATCGCTACACTTTTTTTTTTACGTTTTTACGTTACGTTTTACACCAACAATTTAATTATCCTCAGTGAACTATAGTTTTCCTTGAACTGAGTCTGTCCACTTTTTGTCCATAAAACGCAACAATTTTTTTAAATTCTCTAATACTATGGCTGTCATACCGGCCTACTTTTTTTACAACAAAGTTTTTAATATCAACGGCGCTGGACTGACTTTAGATAAAATTAAAATAATAACACACTTTTAACAACGAGATCCTATATAAAAATTCTTTAAATATATTTTGTAAATGGTGTCGAGCGGACGTAATGCAACTTGAGTACATATGGTTGCACTTGCGTCATGCTCGTGTCAGAATAGGACAAATAAGTCCGGCAGCCTGTCGACGTTTACTGATTATGCGTTAGTATATCATTAAGTCAATGCGTTAGTGTATGCAATAATAATTATAAACTATACCTAGACGATATCATTAAAATATGCCGTCGCGACGCCAGTGCAGGAAGCGAACAGAAATAAACTGTCTTGTCCCACATAACCGTTGATAAACTCGAGAATACCTATCTAATTAGTAGGAACTTATGAACAATGCCGCCGTAAAGAAAGCTTGCTAGAACCACGGCACTGATGTGTTTCTTGTTAGAATATCCAACTTAATTTAATATCTAGTGAAATGTCCTCTTTGTACTTACATGTATGTTAGTAAACTTGATTTATACAATGCTGAGTCGGAGAAACTTCGAAACTTTCAACGTTTCTAGAGAAACTTTAAAACTTTCAATTTTAACTTGATTGAATTTATAGCTATGCCCTATGCGCTGACATAAAATCTTTTACTGTCGTTTTCATGTTTTCAAGTTTCCTTTGACAAGGGATTTTTTTTTAAATATATATATCGAATAAATACATATCGCCGATCTTTTTTGAGAAAGAGGTACTAGTACCCGGACACGCCGGCCCAATTCGGTTGTAAATCAAAAAGACTGTAAGCGTGACGCTACCTCTTGAACTCCAGTCTGATAATAGGGTATACTAAATGTTGAACAATGTATTCTCAGTGAAGCACACACTCTTGTTAATGTTTTTGCTTAGTAACTTGATACTTCTGTATGTTTTCAACAGTAAGAGCCATCGCCCATTCTAAGAAATCAGTCGATATCAATTTGGAGTTACTAAGCCGCTATATGGTATGCAAGGAATCTTGTAAGTGTACACACACTATCTCATATATTCGTTTGAGTTAAATGTTATTGGAATGTAATCTTTAAAATGAGATCCGTAAAGTTATTTATCGGTTCTCTTCTTCATTTATATATTTAAGGCTTGTTTTGCACCTGAACAATGATGGCGCCACCATTTAAGGTAGAGTTAAACGACAGTTGGAATAATTAATTAATGTCAAGCTAACAACAATTTGAATTACATAATGTCTAATTAAAATACCTGGTTGCGTATCTCAAAGACTCGATGTGTACCTATTTCGTCTTTAGATTATCGGTAGCGCTTATCTTGCTATGCTATCTTAATAGTGTAGGAGGTATAGCTGGAAGTCCATTCATAGTATAAACGTCATGATTATAAATGAATACTGGAATTACTTTTTTAGCCGACCATTAATTAATTAAAAGGCAATGAAAGACCAATTCTCTAATTCTGGATGCATAAATTTTACTTATTTTTTAATATCACAGTTTAGTATTTTCTTAAATGCAGCAAATAGGCAACGGGATCGCGCGCGATTTCGGTTCGGACCGATTTCGCTAAGTCTTTTTTTGTTGTGTTCGTCATTGTCAGGAGAAGGTTCATATGAAAAAATAAAATAAGAAAATTATGCGGAACATTAGAAAATTTATGAATACTTACCAACCGCATTAAAATATTAATAATGTAATCTTATAACTTTTGACGGAGACGGGGTCAGGAACGGTGGGATATTACAGGATAATAGAATGAAGTAAATAACCCAGTTCAGGCAGGACAACGTCTGCCGGGTCCGCTAGTAGTCAAATAATATTGGTATCTGATATATAGCTTTATGAATATGTCTGTAATAATAAAATTATGTAATATAGTTGTAAGTATTGAGATCTAGTTCATTGAACGTATTCGAGAAACAAATATGGTAGCTACCGCTTGGACTACTAGTACTATACGTAACTTTAGCGAATTTATTGAACGTGGCTTTGACGCAAAAGCCCGATAGCGGCAGAGAAAACAGATTTACTTATCAGCACAAATTTAGATATCCTCAGCAATAAATGTGTAACGGATGTTTTATATCTCAATTCAAACTTTTTATCTATCAGACTGTTCCGAATTGACTGCAGTGCGGAAAGGATTAATAGATGATATTTCTTTCCTTGCACAATTCCTTTGTGGAATCAGTTACCTGCTTCGTTATTTCCGAATCGATACGACATAGGGGCTTTCAAGAAAAGAGCCTACTCATCTGCGAGCCCCCTGGTGTTGCATTTGGCACTCCACCTGTGAACTGGCTTGAGTTGAGCGTGATCATTTCTTACTTAAAACCCCGTTACATCACCACTGCGGTGTGGCTTGCCAAAATGATTTCACAGTGTTGAAAATAAATTCAATACGAAATTCGCTTTGCCCTCTATGAGTTGTTACGACCTTAGTAGATATTTAACAAAACTCGTAATATTTTGGAGCGCTGACTCACCCGGTTACGGTTTGTACACATGGTCGAGGCCGTGTTCCCAGAAAAGTGAGTTTTGATTAATTCGCGTCAAGGTAAATTTTAATGTTATCTCCCGACTATATATATCTACCCACACAGTCCGAAGCTCGTGTCTTATCTTTAAGCTCTTAAACGATTTTTATAGTCAGTGTTAAAATTATCTATGGTTTAAGTAGGCTTTTACAAGGTCTTTCCAATGGTTTATGAATTTATGTTTATTTTAGTGGTAACAAACGTCTATACACTTTAAACAGACGGTTTAAAATCCATGAGTTGTTCGGAACCACATTGAGTTATCAATATTTCTATTACGTAATAGGAATCTCTCGGAAATATTAATAATATTATGTTTTATGGAAATGCCGCTGAAAGATAATGAGCAGACAGGACAGCATATGAGAACCAGGGAAGATATTAGCACGATTTGTTAATAAGCAATAGATCAGAAGTGTTTACCCAATGAAACACGGATCCCATAAAATATTAATGGACTATGATCTAACGATTTTTGTCTTTTTCTAATCTTAGAGTTCCGTCCAACTTGACACTTTAATGTTTATCAATATTTAGTTTATCATACAAAACTGGCACCACGTTATTATGCTGAACTGCACAAAAGTTGAGCATAATGCTAAAAGCATTTTCTGTCAGCCTACCTTAGTTTTAATTATACCTAATTTTTGTGTGGGGGCCGGCAACGCATCTGCTAGCTTTCTGATGTCCATGGGCGTCAGTAGGCACTTAGGTGCCGGCTTCTTTGCCCCTTGTAACATAAAAAAGAAAACACACTTTAAGCTTTGCTCACTATTAAGTAAAAAATTGATGCTTTACTTTATATGTACTTTCTATTATACTTTATTTTCTCTATATTTTACTTAAATTTTATTGTTGTTCATTTTTTTGTTAGCTTAGTAATTGCCTACTGTGGTGTCCTGTAATTGAAGGAGCACACAGGTTTTTTTTGTGATTGTGATTTTGTATGTAATGTGTGTACCTTTGTTGTGGACATCCTTAAAAATAAATAAATTATGACATTTTTAATTACAACATAGTAAATTCTAGGATGAGATGGAGAGTTAACTTGAACGACTTTGCAGGAAAGAAATAGTCACAAGTAGCCCAAGATAGGAAAGAATGATTTGTGAGGGGACAGGTCTTTGCCCATTCGTGGAATGTCATAGACCAACTAAAAAAAGTAAATTGCAGTTAAAATATTTGAAATACTATTATTGCTATATTGTATGACAAACATTTACGTTGTAATTGCAAAATGCATTAGTCTATTTGCAGTCTTAATTTAATTCAAGGATCCATTGAACTGTTGAAATTAGCACTATTGAAAATAAAATGAATATTGATGAGGTTAGCCCTTCAGAGGTCATACAACCTTGAATATTGATTGTATATTGTCACATATTCCTGAATATTCATTATAAAAATAAAATTGTGACAATTTAAATGGTCAATGTGGCAATCAAAATACACCTACAGTGATATCAATTTATCACCTTACCACAATAACCACATCCCACAAACTATATATGAAGTGAAATTATCTTTAGGCACTGGCCATTTTTTAAGAGGAAAAAAAAACCATTGAAGCTTTCCATGAGCTATGTGTACACTGATTAGGTATGTATGTTCTGGGTGAACAACAATCATGGAACTTGTGCTATCGTCACCAAATGCTTGATTTTGACTTCAACATTACTGACACCTCTGAAGATTTTTATTCACTTCTGTATAAAGTCCCAGAGTGCCAATTTTATCACATCACATCATGCTAGACTGCATTGAGGTCGAGGCAAGGGCCAGAATCCTTACAACAATGAGATACCTGCAGAAAGTCTTAAAGAACCCATATTGGGTTTTCAACTTCTGAAGGGCCGGTAGAAATAACCAAGCAATCACTCTTACGCACAATTGTTGCTATTTTGCAATTAATGCAAAATCCAACCAGCAGAAAAGAAGAAGACACTCAGTACCATAAACATTCTAGAGAATTATTAAGTATTCTTGCATTAACAAAAAAAGATAACTTATACATTTTATTTAAAGCATAAAATTTATTCATAGCACCTCTGATCTCTTAGGCAACTAATCTTATCTAGTAATCAATCTACTTAGTAGTACATATTTCCTTGCTCCTATAATTTGGCTATGTAAAATACTGCCATTAACTTTTCATAGACATACACTAACATTAATTTCATATGTGAGGTATCTACAAGCCCCTGGATAGTTTTGAGCCGATAGTTCCAAAAAGCACATAAAACACAAGTGGAGAATTTAATAATGACTCAAAGCATAGCTAAGCTAGCTAAAGGGCATTTTAATATCTAGCATTAGTATAAATGTCAATTAATAGTCACCGAATAGAAGATGTTAATTAAATGTAATATAAGTTTACATGGAAGTTTAAATTTAATTAAAATACAAACCTTTTCCCAGATGAAACTCAAATGGTTCATTCCTATCTTTGCTTGAATCAAATTTTGTGCCATCTAGAAGTGTTCCAGTATAATGCACGGTAACCATGCACCCGGCGTTTGGGGTGTCAATGCCTTCGCCTTCTTTGATAATTTTTTTTAAGACTCCTCGGTCTCCGCTTTCGGTGATATCAATTCCTTCGTCTACAGTCATGTTTGTACTATTCGAATTATCGCTGCGAAGAATTTAAATGTAATATTATATTTTAGTTTAATTAGAAACGCGTTAGCCGTTAACACACTTGAACATAAGACAACAGTCTCAAATATTCTCGAAAACTCGTTGCCGTTGACAAAGGTTATGTCACCAGCTTATGTCAAAATCAAAGAGTATGTGCGAACTTATGTATGGAACTTAGCAGCGGCATGAAAATTTTTCGTAACATTACGATTTTCCTCAAAAAAAAAAAATAAGGTTTTTATCTTCTAAGTGTTCCCTTTTATATTTTTTCTTCAAAACTATCATTCGTTACACATGGCGCTACGTACCCTTTGCAAAATATTGTATACTAGCGGACCCGATCACCCGGTAAACGTTATCCTGCCCGAACGTTGGCTAACTTTTATATCAAATTAGCACCGTCTATTGGTCGCTTACTCCACCGAGCATCCGCCGCTGTTCCACTGTCTGTCTGCCGCCGTATTTTATAATATATTAATTAAATGCTGGTAATTTTTATCTGCATAAAATGTACAAAGCATCAAGCTCATTTAAATGGATAAGGATTAATACGGTATTCGATAAAATACTTTCGAAAAAATTGTTCCAGTGAATTACATTTAGGAGATAGACATATGCAATGCCGACCTTTCTTAAGATGTACAACTCCGTAGGACAATATTTTGTTCCAAGTAGTAGGTTTTTGCCAGCGCAAGCGACATAAACACACAAAAATACATTTTTATACGACATCTCAGTACAAATCATTGTCATTATCGGTTTTTATCTTCTATAAATATATTAAAGACATAAACCTTCTCCTTGAATCGCTCTGTTTACTGGTAAAAGCCGTATTAAAATCCGTTACTTAATTTGAAAGATCTGCATCTGCGCGTACAACTCTGGGAAGCGACTTCATTTTATACTATGTAATAATTTAGAATAAATTTAGTGAATTTCAATTTTGCTGTTCTATTATTGATCTTTTGATCTATGAGCGCCACCTGTGGGAAAATACGATGCACGACGAATACAAAGTAATTTTTTTTTAATGTATATTATTTGCGCTGTAGCATGGGGCTGGTGACAATTTCAAACGTTTCGTTTCGTTTCTGAAAGTTGCCGTGATTTATAAATTAGGACTTAGTATTTCCGCTGTACCACATACGCAATATATTAAATCATTAATTACTGAAGTAATTTAAATTAAACCCAACCAGGATTATCTAGTATACAAATAATATCTAATGGAAAGAAAAATTAAGCACTGTTATGCATATAACGTAACGCAGTATACGTATTTAGTGATATGATGTACTGCAACGATGGATACTCGATATTTTTTTAATAATAAAAAATGTGTATTGGATGTAGTATACAGGTTTAACTTTGAATAGCTACATTATAAGTTATTCAGAACATACTAGTATTTATTTTTGAGCTGTAGGGACACATGTGTGTCAACACAAGTAATTAAGACTTTTAGACAAATTAAGTCAATAACACTTACTTACTGAAGTGGTACATTAACAAAAATTGAGATTTGGCTTCTGACATAATAACAATGCATAAGGATTTTCTGTTAATAAAGAGTTTTAAAATATATTGACATATATAATTTGTCAATTATCCAAATCATAGGTATCAACATTTATTTTTCATTATTTTGAAACATGTTTTACAGTATAGTATATTCATATATTATTGCATGAAGCGAAAAACTTTATGTACCACTTTAAGACAATTGCGCAGACCGGGGAGTGTGAAATTTGGCACAGTTACAGTTCATATAGATTAAGGTGTGTGGATGCTAATATTTTTTTTTTATAATATGCATTATTAAAATAAAATCAAACTTACACCAATGCCATCACACACACATGTATTGGATGATGTCAAAACGTAGTCATGATAGCCATAGTTATATTTAAAATTTTATTTTTCTGTTAATAAAACAATATATATCATTGTATGCAAGTTTGTGGGTGAATTTAAACAAGTCGGCAATCTCTAGTTATATTAACTTGATTGTATGCTCATATAATGATACAGAAGCTTATATTATTGTGTTACATATAACTGTAAAATGTACAACTATAAAACAACACGGAAAATGTAAAAACAATAAATTAAAAATCAATGTTTTTTTTGTCTGTCCTTTATTCATTTAAAGACCTCATTTTCATTGTTAAATATAATATAGGGAGGTTTAAAATTGCCTTAAATAGACATAAAACAATAATTAACTCATGCACTGCTTATTGATGAGGTAATTAAAAAAATTAGAACCTTGATTTTCCATAATTTTCTTGTAACCCTTTAAATCTATATTTTTCTCTGTTTTGTTTGTTATATAACAATAATATTTAAATAACAATTATTAAGTATATCATATACATTTTTAGGGGATATCAAGTGTTGGTTCCAAATTAAGTACAATTTTGTCTTTATCACTAACATAATATAACCAATAATCCCTCAGTCTGCGACAGCTCTTTATCACCCAATGAGGTTTATATAAAAATGTTAAACATTTCATATACATTCAAGTTATTCTGATACAATACAAAATACTATTGAAACTGTATTATAGATGTTATTGATTAGGTATGTTTTTTTGACTTATATACATATTATACAATATTTACAAACATTTCAAATTGTAGTCTAAAAGAAGTCATTACTTTTTACAAATGTTTGGACATTTTGGAACATAATAACTAAAATGTTTAATAGAGGTCTGACTTAGAAGCTTATGGTTGATAACATTGATCCACTCGTCTGAACCATCACAACAATCACATATTCCATCATTGACTGTACTTGATGGTACAGAAAAGATAACATTATTTTTTGGGTACTGGGTATCACAGTAAAATATACCATTAGGGCAGGCAGTCGTACTAGGTTCATCTGACCCGTCTTCACAATCACAAAAATCATCGTTCATTTGTTCAAAAGGAATTCGCTGGTCCGTGTTTCTACATTTAAATTCATTATTTGCGTCCGGCCGGTAGTCCCGGATGTTTTTAAAAAATACCCCGCGTATAATGCCATTTTCGTTTATATATTTATCGTGTTCCGATCGCAAGTGCTGTAAATCTTTAACACTATCATGATCTAGGACTGGAACCACTCTATTAATTTCTGAAGTTTCGGACGAAATTGTTAAGAAGAAATACATTTGATACATTATGTAGCACGAAACCATACATGAAGATACAATAATAACATTTTTTTTCCTCTTAAGTCCCATTATACTATTAAACCACTAAAAGATTTTTTTAAATATTAATTTATTATAAAAATTGGTTTGAAGTTACATTCATAATTTTTACCGAAAATATGGTTAGAACAATTAAGTCGACTGTTCTTGGCTTTTGACTGTATCGTTTTGTAAATAAAATCTATAGATTATAGAGTCTAGAATTTTGACGTTCTCAACGATAGAAAATAATAAAATTACGAATAAGAATTTCTGATACCCGCAGCCTGTCGAGTAGATTATTATTTATTATACACAATTTATGTTATAAATACATTTAACAAAATTTACATATACATTTATGCGTAAAAAAAAGTCTTATCTGTTTCTAGTATATATTAATTTTCTCTGTGCTTTGTTTTAAGTTGCCAAAGCATGTTGTTGTCATACATAGTCCTGTTGATTTTTAAATTATAGTTGAAAAAAAAATCTTGTTTCATATAAGATGAAATTGTAATTAAAAAACAATGCTTTGATTTACGCGTACAGTTTAAATAAATTTCACATGATGAATTATCTTAAGGTTGAATCCGCAACAACATCGATTGTCTCCGATAAAAATGAAGCTGACAATGAAGATCTCGAAGTAATTAGATTTTTCATTTATTCCTATAAGACCAGCCAGGTTAAAATATGGCCTTAATATATGGTGTTAATTTAATAATCATAACATACTTAAAGTCATCATTGCAAAATCTTTCATATGTTACTTGGGTGAATGTTGACCAGTTGATTCCAGAATTGATTAAAATTTGTAATTAAATTGTTTGCGAAAAACCGTGAAATCTTTGTTTTTGTATGGCATATTTGTGTTGAATGAAAATTAATTTCAGGTGGACAATTCGAAAAGTGTTTTACTTAAAATAGCAACCCTATATGCAGAACAGTTGATGAGTGATTTGATCTTAGAAGTAGGTGGTGTTGGATATCCTGCACACAGACTTATATTGTGTGCTAGTAGTGAAGTATTTCAGGTAACTTGTACTTATTTAATATTAATGCCCAATCGCAACAGGCACATTTTTGTCCATCTGTTTGTTATGTATTGCGCTAGTAGCCCTTATGGTTAAACCAATTTTAGAATTCTATGGTCGTACAAGAAAGTTTTATAGTTTTGCTTTGTCTGTCTGTCCATTTGTCGGGCCACAAGGTGCCCAACCCCCAACCCCCCCTAAAATTTTGAAACTATTAGATGTTAAAGCTTCTATATTGATAGTAAATGCTAAAAACTCATTAGGAAAATTATTTTCAGGGATATTGGACAACATCTTTTGAAGTTATTTAACAAATGTCTTTACCACATATTCGAAACGAAACCCTTCTATTTTTCATCTTTGTTAGATGTTATTTTTCAGTCGAGTTTTTTTTATTTGTTATTTTTAATTATCCTCTTTGGTAATTTTTTTTTTCATTAGTAGTATGTTAATATTATATTATTGTTGCGTTGCGAAAAGTAGCAAACTGTAAAAAAGCACTGTACTCTGGGTTAGCATTTGGCTGAGTCTGTTACCGATTGTTGTTTTGGCAGGCATGCAATGTAGAATCAAAACTTATGTCTGGCAATGTTTACACACTTCTGAAATCTGTAAATATTGGTTGACAATAAATATATTATTATTTTATTATCTATATGCTAATATCTAGCTAAGCTGAAGAGTTTGTTTGTTTGAAAGCGCTGATCTCAGGACCTACTGATTGGATTTGAAAATTCTTTCAGGAATGGTTGGAAAGCTCATTTATCGAGCAAGGCTACTGGCTATATTATATCATGACTGCTAGGATTGAATCATTTGTTTTACCTCATTTTAAGCAGATAAAGTCTTAGGCAGTTCTCATCTGAGGGTAGTCCAGTACGGACGTGCATTATGTTACTTAAGCCGGTGACCCAAGTAATAAGAAATGGCAAGTCAATTAATTATTAACGAGTTTTTGACATTTGTTCAAAATAAAATAGATATATTGGACGAACTGAGTATAATTCAGATATGTGCTACAAATTTCTCTGATACCGAAATTGAGGATGGAAAGTGCACTCTGTATAAAACATGTGGTGACAAAGTACGAAATGTACACAGAAAAGGAGATGACAAGAAGAAACGAAATATTAAGGATGTGATTAAGCTGTTGAAGGAACTGGACCCAGATGTTCAACCAATCTTCGTTGCTAAGGACTTAAATCGGTTGCCTCCAGTTACTTTTGACCACATAGACATAACACGTCTATTGAAGGACATGACCGCCATGAAGACTGAACTCTCTGAGTTTCAGGTGAGAGTTAGTGCTGAACCTATGGAGCTCCGTAACACTGTTGACCCGCAAAAATCCAACTGCAGAAGAAATGATGAGAGCTCGATACCTGGAACGCCTGATCTTCCGAAATCGCTACCGCTTATGCCTTCGACAAGTGACAATGCTTGCGGAACAGAAGAATGTACGTCGGTATTCACGCCATCGTACCGAGATATTGTGCATAAGGAAGCTCGGCAGCGGCGATCGAAAATAACCCGTATGTCTGTTGCCCGAACGGGTGATAATGGCGTGAATGGAGAGTATAAGTTGACATCAAAATCGCGTGAAAATACTAAGGGATTGCACTCTGTTTGTGATGACGAATTTAAGATTGTGAATTATAAAAAACGTAAAAATAAAAATAATAATTTGAGAGGAACGTTGGAACACCGCGGGAAGATACAAGTCGTTGAAGCGCAATGTTCGATTTACGTTTCTAGAATTCTCAAAACCGTCACTGTTTCGGATATAATTGACCATATTACCGACAGAGGTGAACAATGTAGCAAAGTTGAATTACTTCAACAGTTTAAAGAAACGTCGTTCAATTCGTTTAAAGTAACAATACGTGCTAGTAAAATTGATACCTTTTTAAACACCGAGTTTTGGCCTGAGGGTGTAGTGTATCGCCGTTTTCGAGAACGTAGAAACCTTATCGTAACCAATAATATACTCAATGGATAGATCTCACAATCTTTCAGTTAAAATGGTTACCTTTAACTGCAGGAGTGTAAAACGATCTGTAGAACAGGTAAGGTCTTTATGCGGTTTCGGAAAAGATTTTGATCCTTCAGAATATCGGATGCACTAGTGTTCCAGCGTCGATAAACGCGTAAGTTTCACTTTAATTTGAAAAAAAAAAGATTTTTTATACGGCATAGCAAAATGTAAGTATTCAACTTGACGATCGTTTTATTACAAAAAAATCATTACTTATTCTGCTTATAATTTGAATAAATGTATCATACACGTAGATATGCAAACAACAATGTCTGCATGGACGCATGCACTCGCACTGTATAGTCATACGCAGACATGTATTATGCCGGAGCCAGACATAGCTTCATTTGAATGATCATTTCAATGATCATATAGTGTGGCTGGGGACTTTGTTTAGCTGCGCAAAGTTTTGTAGAACTTTGTAGTTTTCAAGGCCAAAAATATACAAACAATAGGACGGCTTTTTAAATTGATAATTGCTATTATCTCTGCTGAGAGTAGACTAGAGAAAACTTTTCAAAGTTGTTCAGCCGTAAAAAAATACATATAAATATCATAGTCTTCAACTGTATCTCGAAAATGTGATATTGTGACGTTTTACGCTACGTTGACCGAATTATAATTTATCTCAAAATTCTCAGAGCCAATTGGAGATATCGTCGCAACTAGCATAAACTTTACACTTGGTTGGAGAAATGAGTACATTTAAGTATACGTTAAGTATTCCCTAAAAAAACTTTAATAAATCTCAAGTGAATGGCGATAGCTTTGTATGAATATTTCGATACAATGATTTCCAAATATCGGCAGCTCTAAAGACTTTTATTGTAACACATTCGTCACGAGTTCACCGGCTTGTAAATCTCAACATATTTTTGAAGCGACATCAAACAAGGAAAAGGTTTTCAATTCGTCTGTATTTTAAATGTTGGTTACTTTTGACCCGGTGAACCGATTTTGATGATCCTTTTTTATGTGAAAGCTGATGCGTCCTGTGTGGTCCCGTTTCAAATTGGTCCAGCCTGACAATTTGAAGTTGTTTTTTTTTCTTTTTGACAAAATATAGAGAAGATATTTGACGACCTGACGGTCAGAGAAATTATATGCTATTTGTAATCAAATGATGAATGAATATGAGGCCAGGGTTCTTTAGAACTCGTGACCATTATATTTGATAAATATTCGTATTGTCGTATCCTCAGAACATATAAATATGATCTGTGGACGTATCACTTTGCGGAATCGATCGGATAATGCAACTCTCAAGGAAACTCTTATTAGTTTACTGCAGTACCTTTCATCAGGCAAGGGCCTAATAATTAGAAAATGAGATGTAGGCAGGCACATTTCTCAAAATAATATATTTGGAAAAAGTTGCCTTAGTTATCTACTTATGATGTTATCATTATAAGCAATATTAAAAATGTTAAATATTAGTACACCATAAAAACTTGTGTTGGTGTAATGTAATTATTATGTATTTATAAGTATTATTCGTACAAAGAGAGGGGTTGCGGGCCACATGTTGGTAACTACTGGTCTACTAATACAATCACAGGCACAATTAACCGCCCACCTATATTTTTCGTCACCCTGTTTGTTTACGTTAACTATGACTAATCCATTGTTTTATTTTTTATCAAGTGGGTACTTTCTTTTATTAAAATTATTTTAAATATTTGATCCTTTCGTACTAAAATATTTTAATTTGGTAACGCCGAGCTTGCGTGCTTCTGCAGCCGAATTGGGCCGGCGCTGGTACCAGTTTCTCAGCGAGAAGATATGCGTGGAGTGGCAGCAATGCAAGCCACGTCAAGTGACGGTTTTGTGGTCGCGTTTCATTTGCTTTGCGAGGTTTCCAGGCATCAAGATATTTTGCACACTATGTCGAAGATAATTAAGTTTTAATTATAACTATATATTCATAACAAATTAATAAAAATTTAGGCTTTTATCGTCAATAAATATTTCTTATATAACGTATTAGACGCGAAAAGAATGTCAAAAAAAGTAATCGAAAAGAGTTTTACTGCTAATCGACAAGCCTATTAATAAGAAATTTGTCTTTCTCTTTGTTAATTTGACTTGAAGTCTACAAAGTTCTACAAAACTGTGAAGTTACACAATGTCGGGGACATTGTGTAACTTCACACTTTTGCCACACTACATGATCATTCAAATGAAGCTATGTCTGGCTCCGGTATGTAAATTGGTGTTTATTTGTCCAACTTGACAGATAGGATAGTTTTTATTTTGACTAATGGCCTTTTTTTGAAATTTTGTTTTAAATCTTTCTTAAATCACTCAACCGTATTTATTAGTGTTGAGTAAAGTACAAAGTTGGCAACTTTTTTTTTAATATGTATGACTGCCCAGTAATTATAAGGCACGCAGATCAGATGTTGACCGTTAAAAATGATATGACGTTTCTTAGGATCTACCCTGCGAGTTTGATTAACGAAACAGGATTTTGCGCGTTTGCGGGCAAACGAGCAACCGGTTTTCACCCAAGTGACTACCGACGCCCACGGACAACTGCAACACCAGAGTTGCCGACCTTTGAGAAATGTGTATGCTCTTTTCTTGAAGGTCGTGCGCGTGATTTATATATTATTAACCAAAGGTCATGTCATCGAGATTGATGAATCTCGATAACATTTTTGTCAATGTCATCTCTCTCTTTATTTATCCGGACTGTCTTTAATACAGCTGAATTATAAAGTACTATATCGTCATTTATCGAGTATATATGAGTATTTAACAGCTCACTGATGAGCTTTGAAATAGGTCGACATTGACCTTTTATTGGACTAATCTTTAATTCATATCCTTATAGCCCTTTTTATTCATGACAAATGTACAATCTAGTCAATCAACTTGCACAACCAATGCGTTATAATGTAAAGAACATAATAGCAAATTATTCCTTTTAATTGTCACATTTAAAGTGGAATATAGCTTTTGAAAAATAATTATTACAATATTGGTTATAACTACACAATGGCACAGAACATTTTATTGGAAATATTTTTTTTCGAAAACATCTGTATATTTTTTAATATGGGTTTAAAGGTAATACCTAATAATCTCTTTATAATGAAATGATCTTTTGTCTCATTATAAAAAAATGTACTTAAAAAATAAAAATATTTACAAAAAATGTTCTAATGTGCCATTTCATTGCACCAGAGTGTAGTAACGACCTAGCCTGAGATCGTCGTGAGTTCAAACGTCGTTGACACCAATATAAAAAACCTTTCAAAAGCTTATTGAAATAAAGCGTTTTAAAGGCTTATATTAAAATAAATTTAAAGAGTTGATAATCAACTACAGAAGTGTTAAATTGCTTACACAAAATTGACCAACAATTTTCAAAGCAAACGACTAAAACAAATAAGACTAATTAGTTAGCGATTCGGTTGCATTTTCCTATCATATTTTGATCCTTTATGTTCATCTGATGCTCAATAAAGAATATACTGTTATATTCTATCTGCATCGAGTTGTATTCGTATATTCTGACGCCAAAAAAAGTTAACATAGGCAACAACCCCACTTCGCGCTTCGCCTAAGTATGTGTATAATGGATGTCGGTGTGCAGAATGTCATGAGATTCAATTCGGATTGCTGCTTGAGCAAATACACTGTAACACTTTTTCTATTAATAGAACAATCTGTGTCGTTGTACGCAAAAAGATTTGTGGGCGAATCTCGACCAGCCGGCAATGTCTAGTGTACATTAATTGTCAAATATATCCAACAATGTCGTCGGACAAACAATTAAAATTTGTTTATAGTTTTAAATAATTCATAAACAAATCTAAAAATTTATGGTTGAGTTTCAATTAGCTGGTGATCTCTAGTTTTTTAAATTACATATATCGTATTCGAGCGTTTGAATATTGAATGCTCCTTTTTTTTTTAAATATTCTGAATTTTCACTTTAAAACTTATAAAACGTTGTACTTAACTGGTATATGTAATAATTTTCTAATTAAAACCAGCGTGTAGGTTGATTTAGAAAAGTGCGGTGTTGCGCAGTGCGGGCGCTCGCAAACATAATAAAGATATTGTATGAATTGTTCAAAATATAACGATAAATGTCAAGTAAATAGGAGGAAATTCTGCCATCTGCGAGCTATTCTGGCGTGCGTGGCAAAAATCGTTTCGAGTTACACGTATATACTGTATGAAGGAAATGTACATAATAACTATTTCTAGAAAAAAGCCTGCGACCACATAAATCTATTTTTCATGTTTAAGCCATTAACGCCAAAATAGTGAACCATTATGGGACGGGAACGGGGACAATATTATAGGAGAATAGAATGTAGTAAATAGTAAGTGGTGTATAGGAAAAACTTGCAATACAACATTTAACTCCCAATAATTTTGTTCTCAAAAATCCACCTCTGGGGTTTCCAGAAATACTAAAAACGATACGAGAAAAACAACATTAACAAATATGTCCACACGCTCCTATCCCAATCTATGACGTCCTCGGCGTTGAAGAGGTAGGAAACAGTCTCTTTATGACCGTGAAACGGTCGCAATAACCGTCAAGCCCATATCAGAGGCTGTCAATACGTGTCCCGGGGGGTGTCAAATTATCTTCCCATCGCGTTATCTTACGAGAATAGCTCCAAGACTGACACTTCAATTTCCTAAGGGTCACAAGTATGAGTGGTGGTTAAGATTTTCTCTAGTTCGATTGACTTTTTTCTATGACATTTTGATAATATTTGAAGGAAAATTTTAGATTATAATATGTATGTATTTACTACTTCGATTCCCATCATGATGAGATATTTTGTTTAATTGTTTTATGAGCTCGACGTATATTATACGCTATTGTAAATGCGTCGTTTTGTGTACGTATGTTTTGTGTGTGTTTTTTGGTAGCTCAATTTTGTACTGATTATTAATTTAAAGTAAATTATGAGTAAATTAATAACCAGTACAAATAAGGTAAAGAACCAATCCATCTATGCAGTAGGGTAGATTATTGCACCAGTCGCTAAGTGAGACATTAACGCGAGGGCACTAAGTTAACACGAGTAGTGCATTAATTACTCACATCAGCAAGACGCGTAATTTACTTTTTTTTCAACTACATCGCTGCCTATTTCCATTTTTAAAACTCTTCTTGCTAAATATAAACTATCAAATTTTTACAATGGCTTAGAATGCGCGGCATTAGTTTTTTTTTAGTTGATTTTCATTTTCAGCCAGTATCTTTTTGATCCAATCCATTTTATATGAAACTTAATGGGAGATGTTAAACCACTGTGGTAAATTTATACCAAAATAAAAGAAATCTTAAAATAATGAAAACTAAGTAAATAAATAAATAATATACATTACCATCAATAACATATCGTATAATTAAAAAATAACGCAACGTGAAACAGATGCGGTAAATTAACCACTTGTACACATCGCACTTGGGGGTTTTGACCTGGATTTCGTTTTCAACATATAAATTCTCGGCACGTGGGAAACATGAAAATCGTTGATAATTCGGCCACGGGCGTATCGTAAAAAATGATATTTTTAATAAATTTTGCCAGAGCACATTTACAGCTCGTATGACTGAAAAATAGAAGAAGGTTGAATTAAATTTAAAAAAATAAATAAACATTTGTCGCCTACGCAGAAATCATAAGATTATTTCTCAAAGTCGTATTAACAATACGTTAGAGGTGACGAAAAAAATAACAAATACATCTTTCTGCTTAATTAGAAACATGAGTCCAAAAATAAATGTTTTTTCGAGGTTAAAGCGAATAAAAGTATTGGCATATTTAAAATTTATATAGACACAGACAAATAGCTTAAACAGTTTTTCGATTAACAGCTACGCTTCTTTACTAAACAGCGTCGTTCAACCAACTTCTGAAATGATATTTAGCCATTTGATCAAATAGCTAGGCAAATGGCTTGGATTAATGACGTTTAATTACTTGCCTTGCCTAAGCAAAGTTTACTAAACTAAATGTGAATTTAGCTATGACTGAGTTCTGCGCCAAAAAGCCTTTCTGGGTGATCAAAAAGAAACCAAAACCTAATTCCACCACAACTAATTACCTCCATCGTTCAATGGGAGTTGCAAAAGGAAAGCTTAGAAGTTTGTGACGGGTTTGGAGGGCAGTGGTTATTTCGTTGAGTTAAAATCTAAAAAAACTTTTGTTTATTAATGTAACATATACCTTATATAAATAGATGTCATTTAGGCAAATACTATCACATGATCACCTGATCGTACATACGACCTAAGTATTAGCTAATCAATTTATTAAATGTTGT
>JANCMC010027635.1:0-58237 GCA_024363005.1 Charaxes varanes | reverse complement strand
GAAATAGAACAAGAAGAAATTCAAAGATAATTGGCCATTTTTGGCCCTTCAACCCTAAGAAACGTTGATTATTCCATTTAAAGTTCGGGCTGCACTCTTATTAATTTACGTAGCGAGCACGGGAAATACATCCGGTAAACTCGCGTCGTCGGATCTAACGTACGGCCGAGTGCACCGGTTAAATAACGCTGGGTAACGTAACTTAAAGCACATTCTTTCTTTTCTTTTCTATCTTTATCTTTCTTTTTTTACCTAACTCATAACTTACGAATTATCTAAATGATTAAATAGTTGTCATAAATTATTGTTGTTTTAAAATGGATTTAAATTTTTGCAAACTTAACAATTTCCGGTTTTTAAAATTCGATTTATTCTATAGGATACATATCCAAGTCTGAAAAAATTACTCAATTAGATAGATGGCTCTAAACTGTATACAGATTATTGCATTTATATTACCTCTGCGTTCCTTGAACTGATGGATCTGGAAGTCATATATCTAATGGGACCTTAAAACAACCGAATTTCCTAAAACCAAAGATCGATTACCTTGTCTCAGGAAATTCAGAAGACAAATAATCGTAAAAGGCACGACAATGAAGTTTGATTTCAGAGTATCTTCATTCTTGCTCTTTTTAAGCTGTTAAAGAAGTGTCTCACTCAAAGACTACAGCCTCTAGAAGGCTTTAATTCTAATTGTAAATGTAATCGTATAATATCTTTGAGCTTTAGATCAAGCGCTTATAAAAAATAAACTGGATAAAACTGAGATTATCAAAGTTTCTGCGTTTTATAATATATTACGGATTTAATACCCACAGTTACAACGGCGTGTACTTATACGATGAATAAATTAATTTGGAAGAAGTTGACAAAGTTTGTAGGGCATACACATGTATTAAAACTAAATAGTATGTACCCAAGTAACGGGAAAATGACCAAATTCTAGACGAAGATTACATATAGTCAACCAAGAAATTGGTTCGTCACGCTAAGTTCAAATGTCGTTTACACGTCAATTAGTTAAAAGGCTCATTTTTGCTTGTTATGCATTACGTTAATACTAACAATAACCCTTAGCAAAACTTTCTTTAACTAGGAGCTGTCATCCAAAACGGTAAAGCACTTTATTGGTCAACTATACCTATATACTTTTTAAAATCAGTTGTGCTTATGTTTTATAACGAATACGAATTTTAGTAAAACTGTATAGAACAACAACAACAGGCTAGAAGCTATGAAAAGAAAAGAAAAAAGCAAAGCTCGACATATTACCGGTATCCTGTTTCAGCAACATCGACCAAGTTCTGTCAATTTTCAGTCAATAATTTTAACTATTTACGTTGAAACTTATCGTGGATATAGTCTGCCAAGGCTGCTATCCTAAGATGATATATTTTATTATAGTTACGCTGATATACGGCGTTGATTATATAAGAGGCAATATTGTTCGGTATCAATATGAACGGAAAAACATCGAAATTGGATTACATTTTTGCTTAATTATGAATTTTCATAATTAAGTCTATTGAAGTTGAAGCTGAGAAAGAAGTGGCGCGGTGATAGGATGCCTTTGCGGGGAAGTTGTGGATGAGATTGGCCCAAGAAAGAGGAAAATGGACCGAGAAGGGGAGGCCTTTGCCCAGCAGTGGGACTTAAATGGCTAATTTAAAAAACAACCCTTACTTATTGAGGAAGACATATAAGATATAGGCTATGCTTCCGATATTATGAGTTTTAGAAGGAAGATGTTTGCTATGTACAAACTCATTAATTTATTTAAGTCACGAGAGTAGAGAAAATAGAGAGAACTTATATGGTATATCAGTAAGATTGGAATCATAAATTATTTTATTAAACTAACAAGAACATTAAATTAACTTGTATAAATACATGAAAAATAAATTGCTTAAATACCATCACGCTAAAATGTAATCTTTTTTTACCTTTATCTTATTTTATGCTGACCAGGTCGCGGGCACAGCTAGTGTATTATAAAATTACTTAAGTTGAAATATATAAGACATTTTATACAGAATATTGAGAAAGGTTACAGATTCAAAATATGTCGCTCTTATGAAAAGATTCTAATACGGGTTACCTGAAAATAGCTTCGAAACGAACAATTTTTAGGGAAAAGGACACGTGAATATTAATACTTTTATTATATAACAGAATCGCATGTTCATTGCAGATATTTACAAATTTTCTATTTGTAATTTAAGCTAAACGCAATCTATTAGCAATAAGGACAAAGTTTCGTAGTTTTTTTTTAATGTCTTTATTGTTTAAAAGTGTATCTTATATTGATAAATATAAAAAAAGGTGTTTATGAAGGGTAGGGGAAATTTTAGTTACCTGGAAATAGCTACCATGCTTACAATTTTTAGGAAAAAGGACACGTGAATATTAACACTTTTACTATATAACAGAATCGCACATTACTTTGCAGATGTTCATGAGGGGTAGGGGACATTTAAGTAGTAAATAAATAAATGTGTCATTATATTTGTAAAATCAAGTTAAAATAATTCATGGAGTCGGATATTAATTCTGTAAAATGCATTATGGTGTGCACCTTTTCACGCATTTGTGCAAAGTAATTTAGCTCAACGATATATATATATATATATATATATATTATGTAACGATAAAGATATATTATGTAATTGATTTTTTATTTAAAGCAAATAATTTTAATATTTAAACGAATAATAACATAATTTCAATTAAATATTCTTGCTATCGTGTCAATTAAAATAAAATATCTGCTCTAAAACATGTATGAAAGTTGGCTGATCATTTTTAATATGGCGATACAAGACCATTATTGGAGTCCGTACATCGTAATCCTGTGTTTCAATCAGAACATCATTTATTAATAATTAAACGTAAAGTGAAAAATCTGTCAGACAAGTGTATTTGTGTATATTTTTTATTTTTATTTTGGGGTTATATTTTTTATCCGTGTTCATTATGTCCATGACATTCTTAAAAGTACAGAGACTTGTTTTATAATATTTTATAATTTTTAAGTTAAATTCGCAGTAAGACAGTGGAAAATTTTATACACCAAGCTAGTGATATAATTGAAATATGTAAATTTTTTGGAATAATTTTTATTTAATATGCATTAACTTATTTAATAACTAAATTTTCAGAACAGATGAATTCATTTTTGTACAACTTTTTTTGCAATTTAGATTTATTACAACCAGTTAATAAAAACTCTGTTTCGTGCATAGAACTTAGCAAGTAATGGAAAATCTAAATGAATGTTATCAAGTCAACATCTGCCGTGTCCGCTAATCTTAATATATATGTATAAATTACGCGTCATGTAGTTTGTCCGCGATGGACTCCTAAACTACTTAACCGATTTTAATCAAATTTGCACATCATGTGCAAAACAATTTAACTTAAAAGATAGAATAGCTTAAAACTCAATTTATAGTTGCAAATAAAAATGGGTCGCTGAAATGTATGCACGTGCATAACTTCCAAACGACTTCACCAAATTGGATACTTTCTTTTTCGTTGTGTTCGTTATTGTTAGGACAAGGTTTGTAAAATAAAAACGGGAATGGTAAAGCGAAAAGGATATGGAACTGGAACGGGAACTAATGTTATAGGATACTAATGTAGTAAATAGTAAGTAACCCAACGTTCGGATAGGACAGCGCTTCCACGATAGATGGGCTGTCTAACACGATTTTTTTCAAATTGGACCAGTAGTTCCTGAGATTATTGCGTTCAAGTAAAAAAAAATCTTTTCAGCTTTAAATATTAATATATATTTTAAACATAAAAAATATTTAAGAAATCTGGTGTGAATTCAATGTTTTTTTTTTTTAAAGAATATTAGGAATACGTTTAGGTACGTCTAATATTCCCTTTTCCCCCTCCTACTAAGCTTAAATTAAAAGCTTGTATTAGGAGTGGGTACGAGAATACCCCAACAGCGGTTGGGTTTGAACCGGGTACCTTGCGGATTTCATTGTTGAGCTATTGAGGCTATTTCAAATCAATGCTTTAAAAAATACGACAATAAAATTTCTTTATTATGAAAATGGTTTTAGCATCGGGGGGGGGGGGAGGCATGAACACTCAATATTAAGCATTCATTTCATTAACCGTAAACCGTCACAAAATCTAAAATTTTCGATTGTTTCACTGTTACTACAAAATAATCATGACAACGTGTATAGTACAAAAAAGTAATAAAGTATTTACGAAACTATTTTTAAGAATACCGTATAAATCCTTCTCCAATTAAATAGTATTAAACACCTTATCTTAAACTGAAATCGGAACTATACAGGATCTTCTTTTAATTGCTAAGTATAAGTATGTATTAAACACGATAGACGAAGGTATCTTTGTCTTAAAATAATTTTACGAGTCAGCTTTGTCGTTTTTCCCTAAAAAAAATAACAAGAGTAAAAAAAAAGCTTTTCTAGTAAACGAAGTAGACGCTCGGGCTCTTAAAGTAAATTTTATGACCCCTCAATTTTTAATTTGCCTTCCGTTTTACTCTGTTTGTGGCGGCCTCCAATAATTTAATTGCATTATTCTTTTCTGAAACTCTTTTAAATGGGTAAAAGGCCCCGGAGCGGGTTTTCTCTTTACAAATGCTGAATTCGCTACTTGAAAATAATTTCGTCGCTTATACCTGACTTCAAACTTAGTGGGCTAGAATGTGGGTATTTATCTGTTTAACGAGTAAAATTATCTGGGTGTGGGTGACATCGCCGATAAGCTGCAGAAAATCAACTGCGATGGTATGGCCATGGAAATAGGAGACCATCCGAATACATAGACAATACGACACTTAACCTTAACATACCTGCCAAACGGCGAAGGGGAAGACCAAGATTGCGGTGGTTAACTATTGTCACGGAAGACATAAAGAGCTGCGATCTCTTAGAGAAGGATATTGGGAAAGACGACCCCGTCACAAGACGGGACGGATGCCTAGAAGAAGAAAATGTAAAATCTTCAATGTTCTGGACGGTGTTTCTTTGATGGACGATAGCTTCCTATGTTGATTGCTGATCACCGGTGATCATGCTGGCCATGCCTAGGTATCTAAATTATACTTTACCACAGTGGTGCTCATCAGAGCCATCTGAGCAGTCCGGTGTATCATCGCAATGCCAGGATCCGGGAATGCATTTCCCATCGGCGCAAGTAAAGTAGTGCGCGTGACAAGTCCGCTGTGATACTGCATGGTAAACAATTTTGTTTCATATTCCAAATTATATGCCAATATTTTCTTTGTCGTTACTCAGATTAATGTAGTAAAAACATTCAATCCAAAACCTGTGTATACTACTGTTAATTATTATATCTCTGCATTCAAATAATTGTGGCTAAGAGATATCATAAAAACGTTTTATATCAAATCCAAAAATCTAAAAAAATTACCGATGTTTAATAAAATTTACCGTTTCAATATACAACATTATTCAGTGTGACTGGTGAGACACTTAGAATACTTATGAAGAGTACTCAATACTTGATTCTTGTTATACTTATCTAATAAAAGAAGGTACTTAATTTTTAAACAAATTTCCTTAAAATTAGATGAAGTGTGGCCTTACGTTGTGTGGTTAATTTGCTGTTTGAAAAATTCAATCCGTTAATGTATTTCTCAGCGTAAAAAAACTGGTCAGTCATAAAAAAGATTTAATGACGGCTGTCAGTCGAAATTAAACGCGATATCAATAATAAATAAAATTATAATTCAGTTCAATTCATTTACGTTTGGCTATTAAACAAATTAGTGATTCGAATGAATGAAATGGGTGCCTTGATATTTTTGCCTGTTTAAGACAGGCCTGGACCAGTATCAAGGAAAACGGATCACCATCGCGCGTCCACGCTAGTATGTCCATGCGTTCCGTACATAATTAGACAACTTTCTCTTAGTTAATTGATCATCAAATATCTAGATATACGAGTACAATTATCTCAACAGTCAGCCTGTATATTTGACAACAAAGTATTGTTATGCGGCAAACCATTAAATATGTTATAAAAATCTTTACAAATATAATGTCAAATTCACAGATACATTGTAATATTGTAGGTGTAGTAGGTAGGTAGGTAGTAGGTCAGTAGGTGAGGCTATTATTTCTATTTTATGAGGTAAGTACAAAACGTTGCGTGTCCAGGCAAGTATAAAGATATTTTCCATTATGTTGGACCGACTTATATCGGAGTTAAGTGTACAATTTCGCGGGCAGCGGACAAAACGGCCGCCCTGTTGAAATAAAACCTTAAATCCCAGACGCTTTTTATTTGTACTGAGAGAATAGTGTAGAAGATAATTTTTTCTCGACTTTCAGATCGGTATTGAGGACGCAACACGATGGTTTTTTGATTGAACTTTGAAAAAAAAAAAAGGTTTCGCTTATTGAAGATGTTGGCAGTTAAGAAGAATAATATTTATGTATGATAAATATCAATGTTCATAAACCAATTCTAGAGCGACCAAATTTTTTATACGTTAAATTGATCCATTGCAAAAAATACTACGACTATGTGAAATCACAATATATATAGAAAATAATCTAAATTTATCATAAAAGCGAAACATTATAATTTATAACGTTATTATGTTTGAATCTTGAACATAAACGTAACTGTTACAATTACAGATTTTCTATTTCTATTCTGTATAGATGTTAAGTAAAGAAATAGGCACGTAGACATTAAAAATAACATTTCTGCGTTATTAATGTATTCAAATAGATATTTAATCCGCAATTCATAACTGAAAGAAGACGGAGGGGAAGGTCAAAGATTATAATATTAATCCGGCAAACTTCGGAGCCGTAATTAAGATTTTAATCCACGTCGGAAGCCCCGCTGAGGACAACGTGCTACCTCCAAACTTTCTCCATAAATCGCCAGATAATTATTTTTTAGGGAATAATAAAAGTGTCTACTGGATGTTCTCATCTGGAAACAGCGTTTGAGATACAAATAAAAAACCCTATGACTGTAACCACCTTATAACTCTCACTTTTAATATATATTGTAATAGTAGCGGACCCGGCAGACGTTGTCCTGCCTGAAAGTAAAAATCGATAAAAAGATAACCTAGGCACCGATTGCAGCGTCATCTGCCGGGCTGATTTGTGAATCTAAGCCAGGGCGCCACCCCAACGCGTACAAAAAATTAATTCAGATCTGTCCAGCCGTTTAGGAGGAGTTCAGTGACATACACATATATACAATAGAATTATACATATATATTTCAATATACCTTACAGATTAGCCTGTTTAAAATAAATGGTAATGCACTTAGATTCTTTTCGATTCCGGATTTGAAGATGTTCTTATTCTAAAACTGTTGTTGCCCTATTTTGAATCTTTTCCACGTGAAGAATGAGAAAATAGTAAACAAAATAACGAACGTAACGAGTATTAACTTTTTTCGAATCTGGGTAAACAAGAGTGGCAGATAATGTCATGACTTTCAGCCGACTTTAAAAAGGAAGAGGTTCTCAATTCAACTGTATTTTTATTTATTTTATTTTATTTTATTTTTATTTATTTATTGATTTAATTTTACATAATACCCTGTCAGGGCGTAAGTAAAATATTATTCGAAATTATTTTAATTTTATGTCTTACCAAGTAAACTATAAAAGAAAATAATACTCATAAAAGAAAATAATCCTTGACTTCTTGGGTCGCCGTCATCAAAATCGATGGGTAGGACTATATATGTAAGTTTAAAAATAAATTGAAATATAAGATACATTTCTTTAAATTGCAAATGCAGAATTTATAAGAGATATTAATGTCCTCTTTTTTATTGTAGTGTTACATGTACGAGTATTTTTTTAATGTGTATTATTTACAGTCATTAGACCAATTATTTATTTAAAAAAAAATTGATAATCTATTAATATAGAAATTCTTCTTCTTTTTCCTATCGTTATCCCGATTTCATACCAGGGTCCGCTTAGATTGTAGAGGATGTGACTGTGGGGCAAGTTAAGATAACCGATTGCCATTTGACGTCATCCTCGGACGAAACTGTTTTCCGGAAATTTACCAGAGAGTTACTAAAAACGTCTACAACTTTGAGCTTATTGTATAACCTAATAAGTTATAAAGCAATATCTTTTACGGTTCCGTAGTACTACAAGGAACCCTATTAATTTCGGTCTGTCCGTCCATCCGTCCGGCTGTCTGCCCGTAAGGTGGTCCCGTAGAGACTTGACATTTTCCATGTTGATAGAACTTGTAAAAAACTCATTAGGAAAATTATTTTGAACGAAATCGGACAACAACTTTTGAAGTTCTTTAAGAAATACGTTTAGAGCGTATCAGATACGGAACCCTTTTATATTCGCGTGTCTTGACACGCTCTTGGCCATTTTATTATGAACGTAGCATCAACTAACTGATGCTAACGTATCGCTGCTCTAATCCCTGTTCCCGTTTCCGTTCCCGTTCCCGTTCCCGTTCTCGTTCCCGTTCCCGTTCCCGTTCCCGTTCCCGTTCCCGTTCCCGTCCCTATATAAGTTCAATTAGACTCTACATTTTAGATAAAAAAGGTTTGTATGGGAAAAAGAAAAGGGCTGTTTTTAGGGTTTTCCCCCAGCAATTATTCGATTTTTTCTCGCCGTAAAAACCATCCTTGGACTTCGACGAACATTTAAAAAAAGAATTGGTTAAATCGGTCCAGGCTTTGTTAAGTTATGCGCTTAGCAACGCATTTTGCGATTCATTTTTATATATATAGATTCATATAAACTGTGCTAATCATATATACAAGTGATTTTCGCAAGTTCCGATAGCAACATGCCATAAACGGTTGTCAGTATCCAACGAAAAGATAGATATAGAGAGATTTTTATTGCCAATTACTGTCTGCTAGTGAGCGTATGGAGTCTCCAAGTCCTTACAAAGTCAGAACTTGCAACTAGTCATCAGTGAGTGTATAGCGATAAATAGTCTAGAGATAAAAAAATTAACTAGCGACCATTATGCATTAGATATTAAGAATAATCCGAGATTTGTTAGACTTAAGATGTCAGATTTTATTCGTGATCTCGAGCCGCGTCACTTTACAAATAATAAATAATCATTGTAGAGCCTATTTTTTATTAGAATTGAACTAAAGACAAATTTCCTCTTTCTTTTCGAGGTTTTTTTTTACATAAGACAAGGGGCAAACGGGCAGACGGTTCACCTAAGTGACTACCGACGCCCACGCCCATGGACAAGGAAAAATACTTCTTTATTGGAATTATAATTACGTGGAGCCCTTTTAGGTTCCGTAGTTCTACAAGGAACCCTTATAATTTCACTTTGTCCGTAAGGTGGTCCCCCCCTCCCTCTAGCATTTCCAAATTATTAGACTTGAAATTTTCCATGTTGATAGAACATGCCAAAAACTCATCAGAAAATTTTCTTGAATGAAATTGGACAACAACTTTTGAAGTTATTTAACAAATACGTTTATAAAAAATACCCATAAAAGGGTTCCGTAAATGAAAAGTTACGGAACCCTCCTATGGGTACCTTGACACGCTCTTGGCCAGTTTTTAGTGGTTACTGATAGGAACAGCTTCTATAACGTAGCAGGCAATCTTTGCCAAGTCCCGGTAATAATTAAAATTTTACACACCGTCTGCAATTTAAGCGGACCCTGGTACTTAACCGGGATGACTTAAATAGACTAATAATTATAGTACCAACTTATACCATTCAATTACTCCCTTACACGTGTTTTCCAATAAGGCATTCCCATTTGGGAGTATAATATCGTGATAATTAACCCAGTCTCTTGAGATTACTCTTATTACTGTATCATCATTAACAAGCGTTTTATTCTGTCTTCATATTAATAGCTATATTCTACAACTAGCTGTACGCCACGACTTCAACCGCGTGTGCGAATATCACTTAGAGGTTTAAAAATATTGTTGGATAAGGATTAATATTATGTTTATAAAAAGACTTTCACAAATAATGCACTATTTTAGAACGAATTTGATTAGCATAGAAAGGTTATACTGAGCCCCTGGTCTAGGGGTGTGTTTTTTTAATTATATTACTTTTATGGCTTAGGGTATGAGAGGTCCCGTTATCTGATCCCCGAGGAGCCCAATGTATTTATTTTTTTGTAATTGAATTTATTTTTTAAGCAATTATTTTTGATAATAAGTTTTAAAGTGTCCTAACTGCTAAAATTCTATATTCTTAACCTGTATTGTATAACGCGTTTTCTTTAAAATGTTTGTAAGAAACACTAGCGAACTAATAAATAAAACTAAAAGTATTAACCGCAAATTTTTATAGGGAAATATTCAGCACTGCTCTGAACTTGTAAAGAATTTTAACGGATGTATGAGAGTAGTCACTTTATTTGCCGTATATTATACATCAAAACTTCATAACTTTAAGAGTTGTTTAAAGCACATAACAAGTTTTGATCTGCATCAAAGTTTGCACGGGTTTGTATAACAATAACTTGTTGGGAGTTTGTGGACCTCATGGTTACTTCCCATAAGATGATTTTGTCATTATACAGAAACCCCCTCTATAGCAAGGTAGCTTTGTTTCGTGTTGTAGGAGTAATATCTTACAACGCGCTTATACGACCCCATATAACGCGTTATGTACAAATGACTCATATTTAATATTTCTCGTTAAAGGGAGTTTAAATCGAATGTTAAGAAAAACTATGATATGAACGAAATTTGCGTAATTTATCAAAATCAATATAAGAACATTTTAAATAAAAACTTTTGCATATGTAACTAAAAATAATTTAATTTATATAGATATATAAAGTCGGAAATACCCGCGTTATCTGGGGAAACTAAAATAAGAAATGTCGCTATTATATTACTCGCAAAATTAAAGATAATAAGTCGAATAGTAACGAATTTTTTTTATTTAATAGCAACCCTTATTATGGTGGGTAATTCATATTTCTAGCAAGTGTCATATAGAAACAGCTTATATAAGAAATGACGCTATTATATTACTCGCAAAATAAAAGATAATAAGACGAATAGTAACGAATTTATTTTATTTAATAGCAACCCTTATGGCAGGAAATTGATATTTCTACCAGAGTGTCATATCGCACAGCTAAAATAAGAAATGTCGCTATTATATTACTCGCAAAATTAAAGACAATAGGCCGAATAGTAACGAATTATTTTTATTTAATAGCAACCCTTATGGTAGGAAATTGATATTTCTACCAGGCTGAGTGATAATTAATTTAAAAAACGAAAAATCTAGAAGAATATTCGAATCTTTCCCGCGAATTTATGCGCGTGACATATTAAGTTAGATAAACGGAGGATGACGTTTTGGAATATTTTGTAGAAAATTTTGTTTTTAAAGCCCATAACCATTCATAGACGATTAAAGCTATTTAAAAAATATAGAAACATTAAATTTATGTCAATTTATTTTTATTCCAATGTAAAATATTCCATTAATATTAGCAACGTTTTTTGGGATAAAAATATCGGCTTCTACGGAGTTCGTTAAATTAACTTAAATTGACATTTCGATAACTTAACTGCGTGACAGAAATGTACAATTTAGCTAACGAATTTGCTGTTCAAGTGACAAACTGTGAAAATTTTTCGAACTAAATTATATTTTCTGTAGATTGCAATTTTATTTTACCTTAGGTGTCATTTGCAGGATCTGCGCTTTGAGAGCTTTGTACTGGCGCGTCTGTATTTTGCACGTCTCTCGGAACTGTTTACGAATCTGCATTTCTTTTTGCTGCAATGTTTATGAAAATTTGTCAAATATATTCTCATATTAACACCATATTACGAAACTAACTTAATTCGGTATGCTGAAAGGTATGCTCAGCATATTATACATAAAGATTAACTTAGTAAGGTAAATAAATCAAATTAATGTGTCTGTTACTTTTGTGGAAAATATCTAAGTGAAAAAATACAAAAGTCATTGTATCGCAAACTTTGTGATAATTATTAATAATAATTATATATATATATATATATATATTAATTGCATATGACTATATATACGATACCTAAAAAGTAACAAAAACGCAAGTAAATGGGGGTAATCTGCACCGGCTGGACCGAATTTGATGGGGGCTTTCATTGCCAGATAGCTAGTCTGCAAGCCGGGGGGGCTTGCAGACTAGCTATCGTGTTGCAACTGCAACGTGTTGCAACTGCAACGTGTTGCAGTTGTCAAGTGAATCGCCTGTCAGTTTCCCTCTTGTTATACACATAAAAAAACATGGCTAGAAGTAACTTAGGCTACTTTAATTTTAGTAAAATATTCTGGGTTCCGTAATAAAAAAAAAACACAAAATCACTGAAATCAGCGGACGAAGGCGCGGGGTACAGCTGGTAATAAATAAATACCTTAAGGCTCTTGGGTTGCAGTTTTAGCTGTAACGCGTGCTTCTTGCGCAGTTCGTGCTCTGCGCGCTGCATATAGTCTCGTTGGTTTGCGAGTTCGGTTGCGTGCTGATTGGATAGTTGCTCTTCCCTGTAAATTACAAGAGTCTCATGAATATCTTCTCTTCCCAATCTATTTCTTATTATAATTCAAAGTAACAATCTTTTACACAAAATTGTAGTCTTTTGCAATTACTTATGATCGACATACCTATAATTTATAAGATTCCTCGCACTCTGTATTGAGAAGAGCCCGCATCAAACTCAGTCGGGGAATTTTTTGTTATCAACATTTCATAATAATTCAGATTTGGTTAGAGCAAAACTAATACCTGCAGGTCCATTAAAAAGAGAAAATATAAGCAAGTGTTAGTTATTATTTTATAATATACATTCCTTAACTTTAAAGTGCCAAGAAAATTGCAAAATAAATAAAAATACGCTTATAACAATATATTATTTAAATTTTTTAAAACTCAAATCTTACATTTATACTCATAATGTAAGATGTGAGAGGGTCATTCTTTTCAAAATTATGTTATTATATTTTTCCTTTCTTATGGTTCCGTAGTCCTAGAAACATCTCTTTGTCCATCCGTCCATCCGCTCACTAGGTGGTCCCTTTCCTGGGATTTTCAAACTATTAGATCACTTTAAATTTTCTTTGAGCTAAAAACTCATAAGGAAAATAATTTTGAGCAAAAACAATCGTCAATTTTTTGAGTTCTTTAACAAATACTTTTAACGCGTATTAGATGCGGAATCCTTTTATACAAGCGTGTCTTAACACGTTCTTGGACACTTTTTATTTAAAAACCTAACTTCTAACTCACCTCAGCGCGTGCACTCCTTTCTGCTGCCGGTACTCTAGCTCCTGGGTCTTCTCGTGATGTCGCAGCAGCATAGCGTGTGCTTGCTCTAGCTGAGTTTGACGTTTGTTTAACTCCTGTTGAAGAGAAGAAAGAGAATGTCATTAATATTACATAGTTGTTTAGAGTCAGAAACTTAGAAATCACTTGAATATTGTTGAACATCCATCACCTCAATGTCAAAGCTCAACACAACACGATTTTGTGGTTTGCAGGGAATTTTTTACCTCACACAACATAACGGGTATAAAAGAGTTGCAAGTTTCTGTGTTTTCCAGGACCTTCATGAAAAGTGCATATTCATTTCAAACAGTGGCAACGTATATACGAACCTTACAGAAGTGCAGCTACCATTGTATGTCCTTTGGTAGTCACTCAGGTGTATCACCTGACCGTTCGCTTAAAACAAGGAGATAATGGCTCCTACCTTACCTCCTATATACATACATACCTCCCGGAGCAACTCTTGCTCTTTGTGATGCTGCGCTAGCATGCGTCGCCGACGGAACCGTCGCAGCTCCAGCTGCAAATACTCGTGCTGCGCCCTCAACAGCCGCGTCTCCTCTTGCGCCTCCGCCTGCTTCAGATTGTCCTTCTGGGACCTGGAAAAAAGTTGATAAAAATGAACAGGGCAATCGCCACTAAAATAAAACCTAATAAAATTTGTTCTAGGTAGTTGATAGACTTTAAAATATTTCATAAATACAGTGGAATTCCTAAACTATATCATGTTTTTTAATATTTTGTATTTATGTGTGACATGTGACACCAAATAGAAATCTAGCCGCATGGCGTCATCACTTGCCAAACAAATTGTTGTTGCTAACATACACTCCAATCACACAGTATTCGATTAAGCTGTCATAAAAAATACAATAACCCTAGTAATTCCTAGGCTTAAGAGAGGCCTAGAAGGGCCCTTCCCCTCGTAGTGAGATATTACAAGTTTTTATTTTCCAAATTGTAAGTTTGTTAACTAGATTTTATTATTGAAATGAGTGTAAAATATTCTCTGTGATCCAGAAACAACGTCTTTCCTTTATTTCTTCAGGCAAAAACAACATATGAGCTTAATTTGTCTTTAATTTATTTTTTAATTTTAAATTCTTTAATAAGATGTTAATAAAATTTAATGGATAACCGTATTAAAAATAATTCAGAATCAAACACAAATAAGGACAGCGGACAGGAAATGGATGTACTTGGCAAATAGCAGAAGTAATTGGGGTGCTCACGAAGAGGTCCTTTTTTTTTACGTGGGGAAACCCTAACTAAAAAAACTAAAACTACCACATCTCCGCTAATCCCCTGGCCCAGCAGTGGACTAAATCTCACTAAGGATGACGATGTTGATTGTAATAACTTACTGTAAAGTGGCATCCCTCTGCCGTTTGGGCGTGGCGTCGTCCATGCTCAACTCCTTTTTCCACCTCTCCTTGTTCGCTTTGTACTCGCGCTTGCGCTGCGCCTCGAACGCCTTCCTGTCCTGCTCCTGCCGCGCTGTTATATCTTTGGTGAGCTTCTTCTCAGCCGCAGCGTTTTGTTTCTGCTTTCGTTCCAGTTCTTGCGCGTGCTTTGTCTGTTAAATAATATTTATTTATACACTTCTATTATACACAGCATTATAATCAAAATATATTATACTAATTTCCCGCTACTTCGTCAGCGTTAAACTTGCAAGAACCCTTCATCTGGCCCTATCGTTAAATCAGTTCTTAGCGGATGTCTATTAACTATAAACTACTTCCTTGCCAAAGTTCATCTTCATACATCCCACGGTTTTCGAGATTTCGGGATAGGTGACCTTTCGCTTTTATATACAGGGTGTGTCTGACATCGTAACGCAAACTTTGTGATAAGGCTACATTTAATGTCCTAAATAAGGTTACGATAATCATTCATCTCGGCTTTGGCGCGAGCGGAGGGTGAATCGGCACCTGTGAATATATCCACAGGTCAAACACTGCTGACGTCATCAGAGGCCCTAGCTCGAACATTTCGAACCGTTCGAGTCGAAGAGTCGTATGAGCATTGATTAAAAGCTTGACACGATAAAGATTTACCACCCGTGAGCCTAGCACGAAAATGTTCATCCTAAATATCGTTAATAGCGTTGGATCATTGAGGCAGAAAATGAGGCAATGTGTTTTTCAAAACATGATTCTATTTAATTCGTATAAGTTAAATCTAAAGTTTTATATAACCTAACAAGGCTCAACATGTTTCTATATGTGGAGACATATTAATGGATAACACTGTGTTTTATTATTGTTATAAAATTTGTTGCTCCGATTGTTTCCGTAATAAAAATTGTAGGCAAAAATACTAACTGTATAAAATAAAAAGCTAATACGTCTTACAAAATAATGGCTATTATTTTATTACAGGCGCAAATTATAGCAAATAAACCATATTTAAATCAATGTATAAGTTTTTTCGTACGTTTTGTTAAAAGCTGTTGTAGAACAAATAAATTGATTATTTTATTATTTATTACTTAGACAAATTTATGAATTGATTTAATTAATAACTGATTCATGATGAACGTTTTACTCCATTGTAACCGCTCTAATATTTTACTTTACTTTATTAGGGAACCAAAGAGTATATTTCTTATACCGAAGCCAGACATAGCTCAAAGTGTTTATACATATTTGTCCTTGAAGTCCACAAAGTACTAAAAAACTTTGTACAGTTACACAAAGTCCCAAAACCTATAGGGTACTTCCCGTTGACCTAGAATCATGAAATTTGGGAATAAGCTACATCTTGTAGCACAAGTAGAGGAAAAAATCCGAAAATTGTAAATTTGTCCTTGCAGCTATCATTGTGTTTTATAATTTGTATATATAGACTAACGAATGAAATCACGTTCCTTTCGATAACTGTTCTTCTGCTTGGCATAAAATCATGAAATTTAGTAATAAGATATTATATAATTTTTATATAATTTGTAGCATAAATATAAGAAAAAGTCCAAAAGCTGAAAATCCGTTGTTGCATAAGTGTGTTTTTTTTCTAGTTGTTACTTTATCCGTCAAGACCCTTTTTCTAAGAAATGTGTAAAGATATATTTAAATTAATACCAAGTACTGAGGTTTATGCTGCTTTACTAACCGGAACGACAATACGCAACTGGCTAGTTTGAATTTATTTTTCCAGTTTCGTAATTATCATCAATTTGCAATAACATTTGCTAATGTAATTTATTTTTATCACCGAACACTAATTTAGGAAATATTTGAACATTTTGTTTTGTGAAATTACATTCAAATTATTTTTATTAATGGTCTAACAGTGAAAGAGTATATTCTAAAACCTTGGAAAAGGTATGATCTCAATTAGAGCATTGAGATCGAATCTTTTCCAAGGTATTAGAATATGTTATTTCTTAGAATTTGAAACTTTTATCTGATGCCTCTGTATTACACCAAAGTGTCAAAACTTTCAATTTCTAATACACTCAATGAGTATTCTTACCCGATTAGTACAAACGATATTTGGAACTAACTACAAACTGTCTCCTTGCCAAATTTCACCCCTGCAGTTTTCGAGATTAAGCGTTAGGTAACCTATCAGTTTTATTTATATAGATAAAAAAAAACACATTTAGCATTTCATTCTTAAAGTATAATTATTATAATTTCAAATTTGAATTTTTTTTATAACGGAAAGAGTAAATTAAGCAAGGTTAAATTTAGATTTATCTTAATTGAGAAGAAACGGTAAGCCTTTTCTAACTTTTACCTTAAGATTTATTTAAGAAAACCAGTTAAAAATAACGTTTAGTACGAGTATTTTACATAGGGAATTGAACCTATCGGTACCCGCGGAAAATAGCTAGACAAGTACTTGTATTGAGTTGTATTTAATTGCCAATATCTGTAAACAAAATATAATAAAGAACTGCCCTTAAGGTGGTCCCACTCTAGCATTTCCAAACTATTAGACGTAGAGACCTGAAATTTTCCATGTTCATAGAATCTGCTAAAAACTCATTAGGAAAATTATTTTGAACGAAATCGGACAACAACTTTAGAAGTTATTTAACAAATACGTTTATAGCGTATCAGATACGGAACCCTTTTATATAAGCGTGCCTTGACACGCTCATGGCAATTTTTTTCAATTTTGTAAATGTACTTGATGATTTCTATTAACTGTGTTAATTTCGTACTAAAATACTCAAAATTTACGTTAATAAAACTAATTAAGGTTATTTAGAAAACGTAAAAAAATGCTAAGACTGCGGCTTAGGGCTCATCCATAAATGTGACATTATGTGACGACGGGCAGAGGGGGTCAACTAGCTCTATTTCAGATCTAGAACGGTGTATAGTGCATTGGTTAGAGTAAACAAAGGTTATTATTTGCTCTTATTATGATTATTTTCACTTCATTCTTTTTGAATAAATATCTAAAATCTTATTTTCGGGCAAAGAATAAGCATCGCCATTTATATCATCATAGCCACTTTTAAGGTATCATTCCTTTTTTTTTTCATAATATGTAACATTAAAATTAGCTCAATCGATTATTATGAGATTATTTGAGTGTGTTTGTGTGATTTTCCATACGGTTTATAATAACAACTGGCAACCATTGTAATAAAAAAAAATCCGAAATTCTGAAACCCGTTACTTTATCTTAAAACTTTCAACTAGACGAAGCCTGGTCCGCTAATTTGTTATAAAATTATATTAGCTATACGAGTCTTTATCGTGTCACGCTTTTAATCAATGCTAATGCAATCCGCGTTGACACTAAGGAGGGTCCGATGTGCACTCAGCACGAATATTTTCTAAGTCCAATCTTCGAACGGTTCGAAATGTTCGTGCTAGGGCTTCAGGTGTTTTATTACGAAAAGAAAAAAATAACTTTATATATATTTTGAAATTATTACAATAAAATTTAGGAGATATTGTTTTTTCTTAGCTTTAATACTTTTTAGCGTTCCGTACCTAAGAGAAAAGAGGAACCTTTATAGGATCCCTTCGATGTCCGTATATCCATCTGTCTACCAAGACCATTTTTCTCAGGAACGCGTAGAGATATAAAGTTAAAATTAATATCAAACACTGTAGTCTGCAGTCCGTTGAAGCTGAATCGTCCATCGATCTTCTGCAGTATGAAAATTGTAATTAGTACTTCGCTTTTACGTCCAATACTGTTTAAAACTCAAAAGAAAAATCTTAATATTCACCATTGCAGTTCAAGTTGCAAATCAGAAAAGTTAAACAGAAAGGAAATTTGAATTTATGAAGAAATTTATTACTAAGATCGTTTGAAATATTTTTTAATTTTTTACATTTAAATATAAAAAAATAACAAAAACAATTGACAATAACAAATTTGAAAACGAAGGTTTCACTATAAAATTTGTTATCTTCAATTGTTTTTGTTATTTTTTTTTATAATTAAATGTAAAAAAAATCGTGGGGTGTCTTGGGGTTTTTGAGGATGACGTCAGATGGCAATCGGTCCTCTTAACTCGCCCCACAGCCACTAGTAGGTTGTATAGAGATTTTGCTGGTATACCCCTTGCTCCTACCTCTACCGCGTATAAGCTGGTTTTATAACCGTATATTATATATTATAGAATATTTTATGTAAAAAGATTAGAAAGTACCTATAAACAGTAATTATAAAGTAATCGCAAACCGTTCTATTTTACCTTCATGGCATTTGCCAACCTTAATGAAGTATTTGCATTTAACGCGCGGCGAATGAGACGATAAAAAACTTGATTAAAATAACGAAAAATAAAAGCCGTATCGTATTAAATAAAACTACAACTCAAACCTAGCATTTACATTGCCCGTCCAATTTTTTTTTTTTTTTGTGGATTTTGTTAGGAATGACGGTTGCGTGAAACTTGCATTTAAGAATTTACTTAACCCTTCCTAAACTATTAGATGTAGAGACTTGAAATATTCCATGTTGACAGAACATGCTAAAAACTCATTAGGAAAATTATTTTGAACGAAATCTGACAACAACTTTTGAAGTTATTTAACAAATAAGTTTGTAGCGTATCAGATACGGAACCCTTCTATATAAGCGTGTCTTAACACGCTCTTGGCCATTTATTTAAATATGGAATTGAAGGTCATTTCAATACCTATCCGATAAATGATTTTGAATCTCAAAAAAAAAAAATTAAAACAGTTTACCAGAAAATGCTCTCATGTGCGATTTTAATGCACCCAAGTCTATATCACGATTCGAACCTTGACCATGAACCTCTTAAGGTTTTCATTTAAGTCTTTCCTGTACTATAAATATTAATTAAGTTGCGAGTAGGAGACCCGGTTCAAATCCCACCGCCGTTGGGGTATTGTCGCACCCACTCCTAAAACAAGCTTTTAATTTAAGCTTAGTAGAAGGGGAAAAGGGAATATTAGGCATACGTAAAAGGTATTCCTAATATTCTTTAAAAAAAAATAATTCGATATTTTATATTAATTAATTAAAGTACAGTATAAATAAACTTTAAGTTACAACAGCATTTTTTTTTTTGTAAAAACATTTGACCAAACAATCAATGAAAATTTATTGAAGCCAAATATACATGGTTCGAAATGTCTTTTTAAAAATCTGTATACTGTTCATATACGCTGGTCTTTTAACATTTAAAGGTCAAATATAGTTCGGCCTTCTTGCAATGAGTACAATATTTCCATACAATATTCATTGTTACAGTCTGTCCTCATTTCTTAAATGCCAACAAATTATCTACGAAACTTCTGGTTCACCGACTTCGGTCCGGTCAGCCGAGATAACAGTTTACGCATTTGTCCCTTGTTTTATATTAAAAAAAAGAAACTTGGAAGCCCTCGATCGTCGTCGATTTTTGATATCATTATCGTCCGATAACGAATGCCTAAAATCATGTAAATTTAAATAAAAAAAATTAACGTTGTTTGTTAGTTTTGCTAAAACTTAAAAACTGCTGGACCTCTTTGATTTGTTTCTTTTGTATCATTCGCTTTATTTCAGAGAAGATTTAATAGCAAAAAATAAAGGAAGACTCCATTGAAAGTACAAAAATATGTATATTTGGTTGCTACTTCAGAACACTTCAAATAGAATATGATCTTCGTACACTGTAGAGAAAGGAATTTTAATTTTTATATTTGCAGATATCCTTCCAATCATATAATTACAAATAATGCTTAGTTTTTCGGTTAATGTTTCTATAAAGTTGGTTTTTGAAAAGAACCAGTAGATAAGAATTAGCCAGAAAAGTTAAAGCACAGAGATTTATACTATAAAGATGAATATAAAATTTAAACAAAAAAAGATCTATTTCAACTCATTTAAGTATATTGTTATCTCATGGATGGCATTTTCGGAACTGCACCAAATTGGCACAGAACAGAAAGCACCAGCTTTCAAACAAAATAAGAATGATCAAAATCCGTTCATCCAGTCTAAATTTCTAAGGTAACAAACATAATTAAAATATATTCGAATTGAGAATTCCCTCCTTTTTTGAGGTTGGTTTATTGTGTAAGCAGCAACATCGAATTGGAATTAGTTCTGTAATGATGTTTGTAAAATAAATAAATAAATAATAATAATTAAAAGCTGTACAAAATTTTATTAGTTTAATTGAATTTTGTGTATCTTCCACTGATTTAGTAAGCTTGTTTCATTAATGAGTTACTATCGGACCGTTGGTTTATTTTCAATTCTACAATACATTTTGTTATGCTTTAATATTGTCTCCGTTCCCGTTTCATAATGTTTTCATAAATCATTACTTTTGGCGTTAATGGCTTAAACATGAAATGAACATATATGGTGTCGCGGGCTTTTTTGTAGACCTATTTAAGATAAAAATATCCTCCATACACTATATACGATTAAGTCTAACGGTTTATGCAGTGCAATATCATTTTAACACAGTACACGAGACAATTTGTTTTGGATATATCGACTTCACCTTCTTAGAAGTAATCCTATAAATCTATTATTTCTTTAACTATTAAGATCTTTAGCATTTTTAGCGGAAAATGACACTCATTTTCAGTTTTCTTTTTACTAACCTGTGCCTGTGCCTTCGACTGTGATTAAAATAACATTGTTTATGTCCTATGTCTTTTTTGTGAATTCGGAATTAGATAACCAAGATACATAATTTTTGAATTTTATAGTTAACCGGTTTGTCGGTTCAGATAGTTCCTCAATTCTTTATTAAGTTAACTAACACAGGCCTGAACTTTGTTTTTTTTTTAACAATATTGTGTTTTGATTTGTACTCAATTGAGCACAATTTATCGCGGCAAACGCCGTTAAAATCCGCACAGTTAATAATATATATAATTATTCAGTGTAAAAACTAAACAAAATTTAGAGTTCAGAAAACTATAAATAAATCTTGCTGTGTTTGGTATAATGAGGGCAAATAAAAAGGAGATTTCATAGTTAAGCAAATGAATTTCTAATAAATAACAACTAATACTTAACTATAACCTAAATTATTGCAGGTATTAGTTGTTATTTATTATAGTTATATAAAGCCTTCGGTTATTTAATTCGATATTTAGTCTATACTTGAAGTACAGTGATATACTGATATTTTCATGAAGATATTAATTTAATCAAATATCTTTGATCTCATTAAAAAAAAAATAGATGAAATGCCATATTGTGGCTCTATTTATTTCATTGACCCAAAAAATACAAAAATAATAGATAGCTCGATTTGAAAAATTCTTTCAGTGTTTAGTGCCCATTTATCGAGGAAGGCTATAAGCTATATACCGTCATGCTAAAAATTTTTATACCTTATTTTTCGCAGACGAAGTCGCAGGTAACAACTAGTTTATAATATAACTTAGGGAGGACAACACCAACTTTTATGGTCGTGATTTCTTGGACATCTCTTCGTCCCGAATAACAATAACAACGAAATAGTCAACGGTCAATTTATTATGAACTAAATTCATTTTCTCATATATTAAAAAAATTAAAAAAAAAATTAATTGATAGAATCAGGCGTTACTTTGCGGAAATCCATGACATGCATGAAAAACTAAACTACTTTGCTTCAATCCGCGAATGAATACGAGGGAAAATCGGTGTAATGCTGCAACCCGAATATATATATATATATATATATATTTAGCGCTATTTTAAAGTGCCACGAATATATAACGTGACACTCAAAGAGCCATTTCAGGACGTTTATCGATAATAGAGATAATATATTATATACTACGGCTTATTTGTATAATATGTTTGTCTCTATCGCGTAATTTATATAAATAACACGACTCCGCCACTATTACCTGGCTTTAAGATCGTAATATAACAAAACACAGTATTTTCACGATAAATAAATTCGTAAAGGCAGATCTAAAAGATAAAATCTAATTGTGTTGTTAATAGTGTTTTACTGGCTTCCGCTCAGAGGATCGTGCGTTCGATTCCTGCCTCGAGTCGGGGTGTATTATCCATATTGTATTTATTTACATATTTCCAAAAAAAAAGATATATTCATCAATCACTTGTGATAAATCGTCTCTAGTCGCTGACTGAATAATTAGTTTGTGTTGAGACATTTTTCTACCCGCGTAGTTTAATTTATGTATTTTTGGTTAAATTATTGTCAAAAAGTTATTTTGTAACTGAACGGGTTCATTACTTTTTTAATTGATATAGGTTCGACTCTGCAAGAATATACATACTCGGCATTGTTACTGTACTGTACGCCCTCTGTAGCTCCCGAGCTACAAAAAATCAGCTGAGGTCATTTGTGACGTCATAAAGAAGCTGAGTAGTCATCCTTTTTTAAAATGTCTCACGTCTATATGATATTTATAATTTATCTTTTAAGGTTTTATATTTTTGTTTGTGTAAGTCCTTCTTAATTTTTTTTTAGTTGTGTAACTTTTTTGAGTTTCTTCTTATGAAATGCGATGGGCCCAGCAGTAGCACGGTGAATCCATGGGATGCTAAGAAATTCCTCTCTTTGCAACTGCCCACATTTATTCTTACTGTATCTAGTGTCTTTACTGTGTTACTACATTCCTTGAGAATCATATCCCACAGTAGGTATTGTTATAGAGACAAATATCTTAGTGTTCCATGGATTCACCATACAGGTGCTAGGCCCATCGCGTTGCAGAGGGAATCATAGCAGTGTCCGGGACTTGTGACCCAAGTGTAGGTTTAAGAACTCGCTCCTTATAGTGATCACTAACACTCGTCTTCACTGCCAGTGTTTCCTCCCCTACCTGTATGATCTTACTAGTGGTGCTTTAGAAGTCCTGTCTTTAATTATTAAAAACGAAATTGTACGTAAAAACTGAAATAGGTTTATGTTTACATCTGTTTAGGTATCTTTGTAGGAAAAGAAAATCGTATCCCAAAAAACTTACAATTTGAGTTGTCACTACATGTTTCTTTCTTGGGGCGTAGAAGTGAGCCACTCCCTTTACGGATACATTGTTTGATTCAGTCGCTCCAGATGTGAATATTATTTCCTTAGGATCTGCCCCTATGAGGTTGGCTACTTGTTCCCTAGCTTTTTCAACACCTGCCTCACTCTCCCATCCGTAAGCGTGTGTTCGAGAATGTGGATTGCCATGGTAACTGACTAGAAACGGTAGCATAGCATCAAGTACTCTGGGATCCTAAAAATAAATAAAAAATGAATGTCTTTTTGTTTAGATTTATTCATTTCAGACAACAATGACACACATTACATAAAAAAATATTATGTAAGGAATATTTTTGAATAATTGAAATTAAAGTCGAAAAAAATTAACAATGTGATTTTTTCTATTTATGATGACTTCTTAAAAGGCCATGAGGATATGTCAGCTATCAGAAACTGATTTCCAAGATGAGCAGAAGTGAAGAGAGAAAATAGTGAGGCTGATTGCATTACTATGATTTAGAGCCAAGAAAAGGAATAGAGATGATTCCTTAAATTTTTTACACTTACAATCGGAGTTGTAGCTTGTGCGTCAAAATATAGCGGTCGGCCGATTTCTTCATGTTTCAAAGCAAATTTGTCGGAAGCTAAAAATTAAAACTTTTTTATTTCTATAATTTTATCATAAAAAAACAGGAATTGACAAAATGGGGAATAAAAAAAAAACCTGAATTTGATAGAAAGGTTTTTCCCTGGATGAACACAAGTATTGCATTTTCTTGTTGCAGTGACCTTTGCAATAAAGTTTTACTAACAAGAGGTGAAATATTCTTTGCAAGCCGAAACATTTTTTTTTTATTTTTACTTTATAATTTTTTAATTTTGATTTTTAGAGACTATTACATCTAAAGAAACAGACGTACTGTCATTGCATTTGCATTGATAACAATAATGTCAATGTCAATGTTCATTATTTGTTCAATCAATTGTTAACTAATGTCACCTGATATGAAAGTCACAGATATAGTTTGTACTTCACTCAGCTTTATAAATCTTTATAACTCGGGTACTTTGAGATCAGGATCAATGATATTTGGCACATGCGATATCTACCCTTTTTTTTGTAATGTATCTTTTAACTTTACGGCACCACGTCTCTCAAACTGCAAAAATAAGTTTTAATTATAGCTCAATTGTAGATCTTTCATTTCTCCTTATTCACAGAAGATTTAGCAAATTTACATGTAACATACTCTTCTACTATAGTCCCTACATAGCAGCACAGCATTTAAAATCTACTGTAGATTTAAACCAAAAAGCATATATTAGTTACTTTTTGCGTTTAAGCCTTTCTACTTCTACGGTCTTCCTAACTCAGATTAACTTAGTAATTTGTAAAATACAGTGTATGTCAATTAATTGTCAATAATCAATAAATGTCACAGTCTACACCTAGCCAAGCAAAGCAAATTAAAACTATCAATATTAATTATTTGGTCGTAGTTGATGCTATTTAATTAAACAGCATCTAATGTGTATTGAATTGTACAGATTTATGCAATTATTGAGAAATATATTGTACAAGGTGAAATAAATGAGTATTTAAATATTAAGAAGCATAGGACACAAACTTAGATTCGTATTTTCGGTTCAATATCGTCTACTTTCGTAGGGAGTTAAGCTTAAAAAAGGCGTGACATGCGTTAATTTTTGGAGTCAACTATGGAAACTCCAACATCTCATTTAGCAGCGGCATTAATGTCGGGCAATAGCTCCTTCCATGTTCGACCTGAAGTCCCTAATGTTGCCCCAGACAGCTCTGTTGATGGAGTTAAGAAAGAGAAACCTGCTGAAGTTCACAAAGAAACGACATTCGAAGAAAAAGAGGAACTGGCCAGCGGAGAAGAATTTTCAGATGAGGTTAAACATTTATATATATCTCTAGAAAAAAATTGCAAAGTTCAGTTTCAGTTAATAATAATAATAAAATTGCAATTACCTCTGCAATTAGGTGAAAAAATACAGAAATATTTATCAACATTAAATGATATTTATTAAATACTAGTTGTGCCTGCAACTTTGTCTGTGTAAAATTAGGTAAAAGAAAATAGATTCCATTTTAGCTTAAGTCATCCTTATCCCTCGATAAATGAGCTATTTAAAACTGAAAGAATTTTTCAAATTGGATCAGTAGTTCCTGAGGTTATCGAGTTCAAGCAAACAAATAAACAAACTCATTAACTTTATATATTATAAGTATAGATGTGAAAATGTTAAGCAAAAAAACACTGGATAGATATATAGCTTTCCATTATAGATTATAAATTCAATTCAATTCTTGGTTTATTATTATGTTGTGTTAGCATTTTCATATTAAATACTTCATTGTTTTTTAGGAATCTGAAGCGCAACCTGGAAATAAAAGCATACCTGGTAGGGGTGTTACTCTACAAATGCTTTTGGAAGAAAAAATGTTGGAGCCAGGAATTGCAGCTATGACAATTGAGTATTTGGTAATTATAAATTTATTTAGTACTAGTGGACCCAGCAGACATCATTCCCTACTTTTGGCTCATCTGCTATTTGTCAGTTAACCAATCTCCTTTATGTCTTTTCCATAAAACACTGACACTGGCCAAATGTTTATGACAGAATAATTTTATATAGCCTGTCAGTCAAAAGGACTGTAACTGAAAGCATCGGCCTACGACCACTAGGTCTCTTTTCTTCCGCTTTGCCGGTAATCATGAACCGCTCAATGTTGTCTCATCTACGGGCAATGTGACCTAAGTACTCTAGAGTCCACTGTAGGCAGATAGTGGATACCCTCTTATTTACTTTAACTCAATTTATAACCTCTTTTCTTCCTTAATTCCAGGGACAAAAATTTGTAGGAGACCTACAGGCAGACGGGAAAATAAAGTCGCATGAAACAGAAACAATCTTCTGTTCCCCTTCAGCATGGGCCATACATTGCAAGAGAATCATAAATCCAGACAAGAGATCTGGATGCGGATGGGCCTCGGTTAAATATAAAGGGAAGAAATTGGATACAATTAAAGCCACATATCTACGGAGAAAACATGTCAACCAGCCTGCTACTTCAAGTTATTATGCGTTTATAATAAACCAGCTATTCACAGCTATTTACCGCGATTGCGCTCACGTAAAATTAAACTTGATTTGTTGTTTATTAATCTTCGTACGTCTAAATTTTTAAGTAAGGTTTCGTGATTTAGTGCTAAGTGTCCTTTCGCTTAATAACCAAATATAGATAGATAATATTTGGTCATATGTACATACATGGAGAGATAATGTTTTGTACTTTATAAGAAATAATTTATTTATTTAGTGATTGACAAAAACATTTTATATAAAAAATTGATACATAAGAAATGTTTTTTTTTAATTCCGCTACAAAAGCATTTTCTTGTTTGCAAAAAAAAGTCACCGACCAAGGTTATATTTCGGAAATTCATAGCGATTCATGAATATCGATTGACTTGGTAAGGAGTTCACTGGGAACACACATGCAGTGACACTGGATTTATGTATATTAAGGCTAGTGCATCTATTGTTTTTGTTAGAACTAAATCTAACTGTATCTATTAATAAAATTAATAACAAAAATTGTAGAATCGGAAAAGGAAAGGGATAAAACAATACTAAAGTTTTTCTCTCATAAAAACCTTCCTCGTGCTTTACAATGAATATTTCAAAAAATGAATTACCCAAATCGATTCAGCTGTTCTCAATAATTGAACGTTGATTAACTTACGGGTTTAAACTTGTTTTGAAATTAAAAAATAGGTCCTATTGCAAAAAATATATGAATAAATATATCACCCATGTCAGTTACCGCTTTATTCTTTACAATGGTAACGGCTCCATTAAGTCGCTTCGTACTCATTAAACATTTACCCAATGTACCATAAAGTTCATCGCACATCGCACCTGCGCAGCGGCGTTACGAAATGGTGGAATAAATAGACGCGTATTGTATCTGTGCGTATTAAAGGGATAAGGCAAATACTAAAAAATAGAAAATAATTTGTTTCTTGATACTGTTGGATGTAGACCCTTTTCTGTACCAGTTCTGACTATTTGAAGTCGTTTTTTTTAAGAGGAAAATATTACTTTATTACCTATGTTCTTGTAAAAATTCCGAAGGTTTATTTCCAAATTTTAAACTTAATCACGTCAAGGAAAAGAAATAAAACTTCATTAAACTATCTTTACACTAGTGTGTAAATTATCTTCATTCCATAAACTAACAAAGCAATACCTCATCCCTTAAGACTTGTCTATTGTACCTTTAAAAGAGACAAAGGTGACGAAAAAGGCTATATACCTACATAAAAAACCAACCAACAAAGTAAACACTCCTCCTCTTAAAAACTAACAATAACAATGATGATAAAGTGTCATTTCAATTAAAGGTAAGTGTTAAAAAAAGTTACATAGACAACAAAACAAAAGTAAACTAATAAATAATAGAACCAATTAAAGCAAAAGAAAGTGCAATTTATAATTATATCGCGATACAAAAAGTTAAATGGAAGCTAAATAATAGAACTAACATCGTGCGAGTCCAGGTTACTCGTAAACCGTTGTTCGTTAGTCTCGCTAAAACTTAAAAAGTCATGGTCCAGTTTAATTTCTTTTTGTTTTGTTTTATTCGCATTTTGGACTGGAGTGCCATATAATATTATTATTTTATAAAACATTCGGTCAGTGTCACGTTTTCTGAAAACGACAAAGGAGATTGGTTAACTGACTTATAGTAAACGAACCAAAATATGGGCAAGATAACGTTTGCGGGGCCGCTATTTTCTACCTAAAAATATATATTTTTAGATTTTACCGTTAATATATACAGTACTCTTGCTTAAGCTGTTATGTAAACAGCGAGTATTTTAAAACGCCATCAGCATATATCCCGCGTTATCGCACAATTGTCAGCGACACCCAGGCTATTATAGTATCAGACACGACTGCAATATGTTATATACAAAGAACACATGGAAATTTTTTAGTCCGTAATTACAAATAAGTAATTAAACAAATAATAATTTTAAAGTAAAGACTTCTTCATTAACTTTTATGGCATTCCATCTTTAAGAAGACATAAATAAGTAAGTAGACGTTGATTCTTTTTTTTAGGTGAAAATTAACATTAATTTACTTTAAAAAATATTAGTTTTCTTGTGTAATTCCAAGTTATTCAATTTTGATATATTTCACTGAAGATATAGTATTTTGGTGCAAAATATATTTTGTTAATTTTCTACATTTTATATTAAATTGATATTACGTAACATTGTTAGTATAATCGGCCTGATAAATTAGAAGTTATTTGATAATATACAAAGGAGAAGACAATAATACAACATTCGCAGGGACTAATACTTTTGCTCGTAAAAAATAGAACCTGATTCTACTTTGACAGAGGAAATGATATGAAAAGTCGCTTAATAGCCTAAGTGCTGCGCGTAAGCACGTGGCTTCTTGAAGGGTTTCATTGATATGTATCAAAAGATTGACGCCATCTTGCTGATAGCCGTCGAAAAAAAAGAAAAGAATTGTATCATAAGGTTGGTTATTTAATATATTTTTTCATGAAATTAAGTTTTATTGTAAATAAACGGACTTTCGCTACCTTTTATAATCAGCGTACGTGTAAATAGTATGCGCATTTATACCATTTCTAATTTATAAATGAGTTTTTTGCTGATTCTTATCGTGGCTCGTGAACTCTTCCGAATCAGTGGTAGCTTTAAAAATATTTGACGATTCAAAAGAACTTGTAAATGTTTATTTGAATAAAACATATTTTATTTGATTTGATCTGATTTACATATAGATTGCTTTAATTTGCTCAAAGGAAACAAAATATTTTGAACGTTTTAGTCGAAAATAAACTTATCGTATATTTTACTGCAAAGTTTAAGTATATAGGAATCAAATCGCTTATAAAATACATACTTCTCATCAGAAAAATCCAAAACAATTTTTATTTTGTAAGGATTATCAGAAAAATGTGTATATTTAGGAATATATGTGAAAAAAAAACGAAAGTGTTTCGATTTTTCCTGATGAAAAGTATTTACTACGTGGATTATGAGAAACTTTATAATTTCTAAATCATGTTTTAGAAAGTTTTATCCAATTTTATACAGGTTTATTACGACGCATTGACTTATATGTTACTTTAATTATTTTACAAGTTTCTTCAAAATTACATCAAAATCAAAATAGAATATAAATTTCGCTGTTGAATTCAGACGTTGGTTACAAAGGTTGGAACAAAGATGAATTATAGTTGTTAATTTTTCTATTCACTTAATCCAACCTTGAAATTAAAACGTATGTATCTACTTAGATAAACTTAGATTTTGGATGGCACTTGGTAAAATAAATATATCTGGATATAACCACGAAGTATTAAATATTTATACACTGATATGTGAAGAGAAAACTTTCGGCACCACTTTACGAAAATTGCGCGAACGGAGAAGTATGAAATTTGACACAATTAAAGCTTATGTACAGGTGGGTGCACGAATAATAAATAAATAAATATATACAGGACTATATGACACACGGCCGTCTGTTCCTAAGGTAGACAACTCAATGCCTGTGTTATAGGTAACAGCCGCCTGTTATACACAAATATTTTTTTTTAATGAGGTATATTAGTCATTTAAAATATACTTTATTAATGTTATTGACATTTAATTTTTGGCCTATAAACTACTGACGAAAAACTAAAACCTATTTTATGTATACATTTTGAATAAAATCTACTTGTTTGGCTCCGACACCCAAAGTGTGTTTTGTTCTCTGACAAGATTTTACACAACTTGTGCAAATAATATTTAAACATTTAATTTTTAACCTTTATAGGTATCATTTTCTTTTCTTTTCAAAAGTAAATAAAAAAATTATTTAACAGATATGATTGTAGTACAAAATACTTGTAGAATAATCTGTACAAGATAAATTTGTTTGACAGGTTCACTTCACCTCGCCTCACGTAGCAGCATTTGTCTGTATCAAGCGTGGTGTTGTCATTGAAGCAGACCTAGTGTTGTACTTTACGTATCGATGTGCATATTGGATTTAAGTTTTTTACTAACAGTCAGTTTAATACAACATATATGTGAATTAAATGGTAGGATCTTTAACTAATTTTAATGAAATTAGTTTATGTCTTTATTATATCTTGCAGAATAGATATTATGACAATTAAGTAAAAGACTTTATCTTTAAATATCTATAGATAAAGTCTTAAGAAATCTTCATCGGTTTAAACAAATTTCAAAAGTTCACAGTAAATTTTTAATGCCAAGTTTAAACTAAAATCGACAATTCGCTTCAAGCATGACTTTAAGTGGTCTATTTGATTACACAAAGATATATGTATACTTCTATACTAATATATAAAGCCGGAGAGTTTGTTTGTTTGTTTGCGTGGACGCGCTAATCTCAGGAACTACTCGTCCGATCTGAATAATTATTTCAGTGTTAGATAGCCCATTTATCAAAGAACGCTGTTGGCTATATTTATATAATCACGGTAAAATTGAATCTATTTTTATACCTAATTCTTCGCTGACGAAGTCGCGGGCACAGCTAGTATAACACAAATTTTAGAAAAAGAATTAAGACGGATTATATTTCTATAACTACCCTCCAACTATTATCGATCTGACACCAACACAATCATTTGTACAAATTTTAATTATTTTATTTCAGGATTTGAAAAGACACGCGTAAATCATGACGAGTGGTTCAGATCAGCCCTCACGTCATCCTTCTTGGGATTAGACGTAAATAAAACGCGCCGTTTCAAAATGTTCGACTACAATTATGAGGATTGGGAGAAGCAATCTGCAGAAACAACTGATATTTTTGATTATAGAATGGTCGTAACGGCAAAGGTTTTAATTAACAACGCGTTCAGATCGAACAACGATACAAGCTCTTCAATACCAACTAGTGTAATTATTACAACAGCTTCTCAAGGGCCTATAAAAACTGAGGAGACAGTCCCAACACCTTCACTATCATCAACCATTACAGCACAACAAACCGAGATAGTACCGAATAATGGTGCTTTGAGTACTACACCAATAACAGTTGAAAGTACTAACCCTATTATAACAGAAGCCACTCTGCCGCCACCGCTTATTGATATAAGTTTTCTAGGAGATAAGTATAATACATTAGATGCTGGTAAGTAGATGGCAACAATTATGCTTGCTTTCCTTTCCTTCAGAAGTGTGACTTTTTAGGTAGCTTACAGGAACCCTTATAGTTTTGGTATGACCGTCCGTACATTCGTACAGTCCATCCTTCCAGCAAGGTGGTCACCCCCGACCCCACCTAGGATTTCCCGTTAAAAGAGGTAGGGCATCACTAATATGTGACATCATATGACAACGGGCAGGGAAAGAGGATGAAAAGATTTGTGACCTCACATGTCTCAATCACATCTATCATCTAAAATATTTGACTTAACGTTGATTTAATCAAACATTATTAGCAAAATTAAAAGCAGAAATTTCAAAATGCCGTACCTTTTCATTATTACTTTTACCTGAATAGAATTAAAAAAAACCCCTCCTCCTTGGTGTGAAATCACACCAAGGGTTTTGAAAATGTGACACCATGTGGCAAGGACGGGGAGGAGTTAAAAAATCATAAAAGTAGTTATAAATTTCATTACAGTTGTACCCGTAGTGCCTACCACCAAAAAGAACCCTTATCTGACTAAAACAGAAGAATTACTAAAAAACAATGCAGGCTACTTCACCGCTTCTCTGCAAATTCTTCTGGAAAATCTTCTGAGCAAAAATATGTCTGACGTGCGCATGCTTCTTATTTCTTTGAACACAGTCATAGAAAGGTAGATTATTTTGAGATCCTTAGATCACAGTAGTGGTCAGTCTTTGCCCTCGATCTCTTTTACATCCAAATATTTAATTCGCGGCCTCTCTCTTGTCTTTTTCCAACAACGATGTAGCAGACATATAAACTCAGCAACTGAGTTTCTACCACGAACGCTCTCGATAGTTTTACGCACTTTTACGTTCGAAACCGAACGTCCAATAAAACATTAATACTACCGTTTTACACAAATTAATTGCTAAACATTGCTAGCACGAATGAAATCAAAACTCACATATCGCGAATCATCTACTCCAAAAACTGTACAGTTGTGAATTTAATTTACTGTCTGTAAAGTTAATTCACTGTCAGTTGTACAGTTTAAACTGCGCAGATTTATCGATACGTGTGTATAAATATCGTTGTCGATTAAACTGCACAGTTTCTTCCAAACGATTTAAGTACACAGTTTTTTCGTAAAGACTTATCGAAACGTGTGTAGTGGCTATGGAGAAAGTTCGCTTAGACCCTCAAAATAGTTTAATATGACAACAGCTATTAATTATAAAACGTATATAAAAATTTCAATACGAATCATTCTTACTTTAGGATTATCTGATTGTGCTATGTTTGGGTTTGGGGCAATTGGTGTACAATTGCCCCAAACCCAAATCCCGGAGCCAGACATAGCTCAAAATGTTTGTACATTTTTGTCTTGTGTTTTGTTTGTTACAAAGTTCTACAAAACTTTGCATAGCTACACAAAGTCCTGGGCCACACTACATGATCATTGAAATGATCATTCAATTAAAGCTATGTCTGACTCCGGCTTTAGACTATACTATCATAAATTTCAGGAGGGTAGAAAACGATGGATTCGGCATATTTACTGGAGTTTCAATTTCAGTATTTCAAAGCGTGATTCAGATGCTGATCCTTGAACCTCATGATATAATGCATGGTACTCTTTTCAACTCAGTACTTTATTTTTAGTGTATTAAAATCTAGACTAGCGTTCACTACACTTGAATTGAAAAAATCTGATTCTCTTATATATATAATTCAAGTAAATTTTAATACTTGATGAAACCAGTAATATTCATGGGTACTTAGCTGAACGAACACTTTGATGGCTCCTACTGCATTCGTAAGTCACATTCTCGACACTCAATTTTACTCGTTTTATAAATGAACTATAAATAAAAATAATAATAATATATAATTTCAAAGTATTTTACTTTGAAATTATTACAGTTATTAGACCTCATCAAGTTAATTTAGAAAATGTAAAAAAAAATTGAGTGGCAAGAATGTGGCACGACACATTACGTAGTAGCCATCGACTTGCTATACGGCAAATAGGTGTCAGGCTTAATGGGCTGCTTCTGTACGCGCGTGTAGCTGCCGCTACATAACGAGATGGCAACGATGTCGAGTGGAAAAGGTTACACTAAAGCAAACTAGATGGCGCTGTACAGATGACGACGACCGCAGTGCAAACTCTGAAAATCTCCATACGAACTAACTCACGCTAGCAAAGTTTCTACTTACGATCACTATATATATACCTTCCGACGAACAACTGTCGGCATTCCCCCCTGCGTTCGACGAGTTCCTTGCGCTCGGGTCGAGACCCTCTATCTCTTCACCTTCCCCCGTCCCGGTGATGTCGAGGCCAATAGGGCCAACAGCAAGAACCGCACAAAAAAAAAACACGAAGATCTTCCTTTGCGGTGGTTGAGCATATCTACCTTCGCATTGCTTGCTCGCTTATGACGGGCCAGCGACCCAAGCTGGATCTTGGCCTCGGACACTAAGAGTTGCCACTTTCGTCTAACCTGTGCCGTGTCAAGTTCTTTTTCATAAAATAAAATTAACTGTTTTATTAAACTTGAAAAAGAAACGATGAAAAATACCAGCAAAACTTTACCGGCGTGACTATCGATGCCCATGGTCAGCGCACTATTAAAAGAGTATTTTTTAGGTTTCCGTAGTCCTGCAGGAAACTCTAATAGTTTCGCTCTGTCTGTCCACAAATCGTATATAGCGCATCAAAGTCAAAGTTAAAATCGTTTAATCATATAGACTTTTTTAAGCACTTATGAACGTCTTAGGTATAATATTATAATTATTTTTTAAATCATTATAATAATTTGGATGCCTTCATCTGGGGCATTGTGCTGGAATTTAATCTCACTGGCAATGTTTGTGCTTTTTCTCTGCATCCCTAAATTTAAAAAAAAATGCTTGAATATATGATTTAAGAATTCTAGTTCAATACAACATAAATGATACTATGACACAGAAAACTTTATTGGTTCTTTAGTAAACATACAAACTTATTTAACTTAGATTTTTTTTTCTAAATTTTTTACTTTAATAGAAATTACAAATGTTTCGCTTACTATTTTAATGACTTGCAACATAACTCATAGCCAAAATATACCCTAAAATATAAACCACTTAAAATATACCCTACTTATCTAAATCATTAGTACTTTTAACATTCTGTAGTTTTATGTGAAACTGTTTACAATGTATCAACATACCTTCATTATTTTGAAGTTATTTAACAAATACGTTTATAGCGTATCAGATACGGAACCCTTCTATATAAGCGTGTCTCGACACGCTCTTGGCCATTTTTTTCGGTCTATAATGGACATAATATTACAACAGTGATTGTAATGTTTTACTTAACAATCAGACCAGATTTATTGTATTGTTCTAAATGGCGGTCGGCAACGCGTGTTACGCGGGCTGCAAGTGGACCGCGACTATTTTGTAAAAGGCGATCTAATTCTAATGCCGGAGCCAGACATAGCTACATTTGAATGATCATTTCAATGATCATGTACTGTGACCGGGGACTGTGTAGCTGCGCAAAGTTTTGTAGAACTTTGTACTCTTCAAGGACAAAAATTTACAAACACTTTGAGCCATGTCTGGCTCCGGCAACGTATATTGTCGTAACAGTAGAGCGTTACAAACAACTAAATTGTAATATAATCGTCGGTAGTTAATATATTTTTTCAATACAGTAATGAAATGGTCATCATATAAATTTGTTTGCAGAAATATATTAAATAATAACGGTTTTAGTTCAAGTTACGTGTTTTTAACGTTCTTGCGTGAAGTTTGGAACTTATAGCTACGACAATTTACGTGGGAGCCATCGATTTGACACAGTTTTCGTGGCTCGTTTAGCGTTTAATTCCTTTTTTAAAACACCGCAGATTCAATAAAGAGTCGAATGATTCAGTATTGTGTTTGATTAGTGTATGTTTAGTGTTTAAGTAAAGGTGTTACAGGACATTACTCTTCTTCAGGATCTATCCAGACAATCCGAATTTACTTGAAATAGTGATATTACATTCGAATAAAGAATACCTGTAGTGTGTCTATTATGGATATTCATATTAAAGAAAAAAAACGCCTGCAAAATTGTATGAAATTTCATTTGTCACCTTTTTCAAATTTCAAATGCAAAATGATAGTAAAATGGAGTATGTTCGTTTTACTATTATATTATAATTTACTTTTTGGGCCATATGACTGTGTTACCTTTGCCTTTGAAAACCGAAAAATATAACAACTGTCCCAGTATGATAAACATAACTTTTAATATTTAATTAAATTATAAATATTTTTCAAAAGAACTTTGACTTATTTCATTGCATTTTTTTGAGAAAAGGACTATGGAAGCCTCGGCAGAAACAACAATTGCCTAAATTGTATGTTTCAATTCCTTGCCTACCTATTAGCAATTCGACAAATCCTAAAGTTCGTCTTTTTATTTTTAAATTTAAAAAGCAAGTTATCCTTAATACGCGTACAGTCAAAAGCACAACTTTTATAACCTAAAAGCTGTGTTCTTATTTGGTGGAAAAAAAATGCAAGAGGCGATGTCGCCGGCATTGTTTTCAGCGCCGCACTAAGCTTTCATATTACCCTCTGGTTTTATTTCAGAGAGTATGCTTGTACGGTCAACAAGTAACGTAGGGTTGCCAGCGTAGAGTTGAAAAACTGCCGAAAATGGGAAGAATAATTGTGGGTTGCCAGTCGAGAAAAATATCCAAGAAGTGGGGAGAATCAATATGTTTTATTGCATATTGAAAAATTTATCATCCATATCTATAAGATATACAATATTTTTTCTTAAGCTTAAAAGAGATGGAAGATATTTGTCAAAATTTTCATAGACAAAATCAGCTGTTTCTTAATTTTAAGGACAGAAATGTCTTGTTTTTAGTTAACTTATAGAAAAAACTCATTATCAGAATATGAAATTGGTTTTTCATGTAATTTTTTCGTCACGCCAAAAGGATTTAGTCATCCTCGAAATGAATAATTATGAAGCAATCAATAAAATAACTTTAAATCCGATACAAGTAATTATACATTTTCAGAATTCGTAGCACTCATAATATTTCGAATGAAGTTTCTTTTACTTAACATTTGTTGGGATTTTCTATTTCTCTCTCTTCTTAATCGTTCCCTCACTGCTGAGGATCGTGACTCCAGAGTTTTTGGGTAAGTTGCTTCCATCGGTCACGTATATTCATAGTTCATACACCATGTGAGAGCATGATGCAGTAAAGAACCAGCAATAATAGTTTTTGCATATTGCCTTTCTCCTCTACTTTTAACTTTGAAAGTTAATAGAAAACTTACTAATAGAACAAATTTCAGGTTTTGAGCGTAGACATTGAAAAACAATTAAAATTTAAACAATATTTGTATTTTACAAAAGATGGATTACCATATTTAATAATCTTTTATTCAACAAAGTTAATTTCAGCTAGTTAGGAATAATATTTTAGTTGGTATTTCTGAAACTTTTGGCATCGAGTTAATAACTAAAATGAAATTTAGATAGAAATTAAATTACGTTCTTTTATCTTCGCAAACTGTTAATGAGCTTAAACTTTTTACCCAGAGTCATATTTTTAAGCAATTTTACAAAACTTGCGCGGTCGGAGGAGTATGAATTTTGACACAATTATAGTTTATATAGAAGAGGGAGTGCCAATGCTAATATTTTTTTAATAATTTGCAATATTAATAGATATATTAAACTCTTACGTACCTTTTTTTATAACTGTGTCCAAAGCGTTACATGGAGACGGTAAAAATATTACGAAATCGTTGTACAAAGAATTGAAATTTTTCTTAATGTAAAATAAATAGTAGCCGCCATTCGCCAATAGTTTAAACGGCGGTTTAGATAAATGGAATTGACGAAAAAATGGCTTACATCGTACACGAGTAAGCACGAATATTTGTCTATTTCCCTTAAGGGTAAATTACGTGCTGTAATTTCAATCAATAGTAGTATTTCCTAGTAATAAACACAATGCCATGTGGCAATTTATACCTGTATCCTGGCTCGATCGGACATTTCTGTTTTGTCCCGAATTACACAGAATCCAATTGAATTGTTTAATCGCTTACTTTATAATAGTATCAGCTTTTGGTCCGCGGCTTCGCTCGCTTATTAGCTTATTTGCATCGCATCGTTTTGACTTAGATATTTTCAACCAACTTATATAAAGCAGGAGGTTCTCAATTCAAATGTACCTTGTTTTTTGTATGTACGTTGCGAAATTTCTCCGCCAGTTATGAACTGATATTGATGATTATTTTTTTGGTAGAGATCAAATAAATTTTATCGAAATCGGTTAAGTGGGTTTAGACAAATCTACAAAACTCCAAAACCGAAGTGTCATGTCATTATGTTAAATAATTTTTAAGTTTCTACATATTCAAAAATAAAAAGTTTGTCGAAGTGACTTTTCTTTTTGCTAGTTGGACAAAAATTTACAACTCTCAGACCTATATACCATTACGCTAAGACTAATAGGAGCGGAGTACAATTGAAGCATGTTACAAAATCGGCGGTTTTTTTCCCTTTAGAGAGCTTCCGCTACGTGCTCTGCATAAACGGTTAAAGTTTCACAAAAATCATGTATGACGGAATTGTTCCCCTTTAAAAGTTCTAAATAATAGTCTGCGACAGCACATGTCTATCTTTTAAGATTGTCCCCTATAACTTTTTTTATGCCAACCAAATTTGTTCCAAAATAAAGCATTATTTGCGAAGGTGTTTTTATAAACATGATACTGATACTTATCTAAAACCAATTTTTTAAGCCCCCAAGTGATAAAAGGGATCCACGCGGATGAAGTCGCGGGGTACAGCTAGTGTTAGAATAATTTTGATGAAATTTAGATTCCCGCGTAGCGAACAGTATTGTAGGAATCGTTGAAGTTCTAAGTTTCAGCGAGAAAAACGGACAGAATTGCGTAGAAAAGAGGCGATGAAGGCCGAATTGATCAACTTGTCTCCATTTTTACTTACTTAATATTCCGAATAACTCTGTTATCTAGCTCTACGGAAATAACAGTAAAGATACGAGGTGACAGTTGTTATTAAATTGAAATCTCTTTTAGATTTAGTTTATAATAATTATAGTAAGGCTTAAAAAATATTACCTGTTACAATTGTTGTCTCAGTAATCATTTTAATATATAAAATCGTGTGGGTTCGCACTTCGCAGAAGCTCTGTTTTGATAGGGTCAATTTTTTGTTATTGTTATGAGACTATAACGTAGACCGGGATCTGCTCATACTTATTTAAAGTCAAGAAGCGGTCGAAAATAGTAACATGCAATATATAATAACTTTTAATAAGTGAAAAAATTGCCTTTGAACAGAAAATATATTCTTTTACTTTACCAGAAAGATATGCTGCATCTGTGAGATAGATATATATTTTAAGTTAAGTAGTAGCGTAATTATCAATATCGTAAGATGTGTCATGAGTTCGAAGGCTTCTGGTGTGGGATTGGGACTACGTATACCTCGCCGGCCGCATTAACTGGAGTTTTATATATTATTAAAAATAGTATAAAATAACTTCTTGTCACTAACTTCTGTAACTACAGTACACAATCAGGGTACCATTGAATACGAAAAAGGTGGTGGGCTGGCTAAGAACGACTCGGCCACGCTCAGTACATGTTCCGTTTCATCAGTTTTGTTTCCGTTATACATGTTTTCATACATTTTTAAAATCGATCCATTATCTGTTTTTAATGAGAAAATTCCTTTATTTTATTTACGACTCACAAAAGATACTCATAACGACAAGTTTTGTTTTGCTTCTGTCTGTTTCCGCTAATCTTCGAAACGCCTGAGTTGACTTTCACGGAATTTTTACTGCAACATAGCCGCTGCTGCACGGTTAAACTTAGCCAAATTCAGTTTAGAGAAAATATTTAAGGTTAATTGTATTCGCCCTTAAAAGTAGCAGTAACTTGCAGTAACATGCATACAAAATAAAATATATTTAGGAAACTATGAAATACAATTATATACGAGAAATATTTCTTGGACGTTAATATTGAATCCAAAACTGATATTCTCACCGGAGCCCGGGGCAACATAGGCATGAATTGAACCAACTTATGAGAATAAAACTCACCCAGGGGTACTGTTAAGTCCATAGCAGTCGTTGATTCCGGCGAGCACGCCGACGACTCCGGCCACTACCGAAATGCACCCCGACCACAGTCCTGCCCCGACCCTTGACAGCGAAGCACCCTTGACCACCGCCAAGGCGCCCGCGCCTACCAGCGCTGCCCCCAATACCACTTGCAGCAACCCCAAGATCACTACCACCTTCTTAGTCCCACCGTTCTCACTCCCGCCTTCTGCACTCTTAGAACTGACACTCTTTCCAGTCTTCCTGGGCGGCTTCTGCGGCGTCTTGCATATCAGCTGCTCGGTGGAGTCCTCCGACTTGGTGCTGGACACGGTGGGGAAGTTCCCCGTCACCACGGTGACGTTCTCCGTAGAAGACTTCTCCGGTTCGTCCGTCATGTTCGCGCGGGAAGCATCACCGGGGCGCAGCGGACGGCCGACTCGTGCGCCAGCTCTCTAACGACTGCAGCAGTGCGCCCACCGACACGCGGTGAAAGTGCTGACTGCTGCACTGGGACGCGGCGTTTGTTTTTCTTAATTACGTGTAATGTAACACCGATCCTGGTCAGCGAGTCGATTGACTGTCTTTGAAATAAATTTTGTGTCGCTGTGGGTCTTATTATATATATTATTTGGAATAGAGTTATACATTGCTTTTCTTGGATATTTTTTCACATTTACAATCAATTGTTGACTTATTTATTAATGATATAACATATTATTATTGAATTACATTTATATTAAAATTGGTATTTTATCACTTGGTATTAAACTCAAAAGATTTAGATCTAGAACCGGGTTCAAGTATACTAACTTCATATATTTGTACCTACCGTAGTTCATATATGATGTTAATAATAAAAGAAATAAATAGTTAAACTTGATTGTTTATTAAAGGAATGGAGTACGCTGTCAATGTGCGGTTCAATTTAAACAATCTCATTTTGTAACATCAGTTTTATAAAAAAATCTCAATCTTATATGTGAACTTTTAATTTTATAAAGATAATACTATGGTATGTATATACAATGTTAAAGATAAAACAAAAACATGTGTAGGGAAATGGAGATGAGAAAAATGAGATATAAAGCAAGGCACACCGGGTGCGAGCACTAGTTCACAAAGGCCGCGATACGGCGGCGCGTGTCTCGCAGCAGGTGAAAGCGGCTCGCGGAAACGAACCTGTATCTCTTCGCACTGGACAGTACGAACGTTTTATACATGCTGTCACCCGCGGCTACGCTTTCTTTATTGGCTTAAATGAATCTAAAAACGTTAATGATATTTTTACTACAAAAATGACTAATTCACACTCTTAGGGGTAAATGAAAAAACATGACACTTCAACTTGCATTTGCTTGTTTCTTATGTACTCGTAGCTACAAGTTTTACTTCAAATCAACACTATAAATATATAGCTGTCTTTGCTTATTTTTTTTTTAATATTCTTAAGTTTAATTATCTCTAAAAACTCTTAGCCCCAAAAAACGCGTTTAAAATAAATCATAAACTAATCATAATTAAACATTACAAACGTAGTTAAAGTTAAAAGATAAATATAGCAGCTTTAATTGTTATGCAAACATAACTTAACAAAGTCACCCGATCACCAAGAGCCAACCTATCTATTCATTAAATCATTCTTTCTTTTATGAATTAAAATTACTTAATGGATTGAACCCTCGACCATATTTTAAACAGTTGATCTACTTCCGGCAACAACGACCCAAGGAGCGGAAGTTGTAACTTGAGCCGAGGGGTGTCCCAAAGCCACATCCTCTGCAACTTAAGCAGACCGCGTACTAGACTAGGATAACGCTAGGAAGAAGAAGAATCACAGTTAATTATTATTGAAAGTTACTTTTCAGTTCTTTTTGTAGCATGTATTATTATATTGTACAATACCTGCTACAAAAAGAATAATAGCATATATACATGCTATTACAAAAACTATTGAACTTCGCGATACGATGCATTGTTGACTCCGAGAATATTTTTGTTTTGATAATTACATATTATTAATATTTTTGGATTACACAAAGTCCCCGGCCACAATACATGATCATTGAAATGAACATTTAAATGAAGCTATGTCTGGCGCCGGCAATCTATATCATCATTTTGACAATGACAGTTCTTTGTTTATAACATATATCTCTATTCTAATTTTGTAATTTGTAATCTAATTAATCTAGTGCAGAATATTATAATTATAAATATTTATTGCTCTTACACGAATGGGTCACCCATCTATCACCCGGTCGCAGCCAGAGCAACTTAACTTAGCGATCGACTCGAATGCCGACCACTGACGACGGCCACGACCTCCTTAAAAGAATATCATCTTGAGTTTACAAACAGATGCTATGTTTTAAGCATTTATATTTCTCAAAAAGAGGATAAAATTCACTCATTATGAGAAAATATAAAATCTAGCTTATATGAAAATGATAATATATCTGTTGTATTTAATTTTAAACAATCAGCTTCCAAGAAAAACTTTATTTTGCTTACTGCTTCTTGATAACATATTATTTTATTTATTTTTGTTATATATATTTTTTTTATTATTTTAAATACATTTTCAGAGGTCATATATCTAATTCTTAAAGTTAAGTTATATTAAAAAGCTGACGGGTTTAAGTTATGTACATACGAAAATGTATATATTTTTTATCAGATTTTAATTATTTTTAACCTTTTAGTTCATTTTAATAACAAGCAATAAAAGCTTGTTTAAAAAAAATTTTTTCTTCCTTAATTTTATTTCAATGAAATTATGTAAATAATTAAAAAAAATAACATTGTGTAGGATCTACGTAATTTATCTGTGTAAAATAAATTATCGCTACATTAACATCTTATTTATACAATTACTGGCAATAGTAAAATTTTATAAGTCATAGAGAAATTCTCTATGAATTGTGAATTTAAAAAATAATTGTTAAATAGTTGCCACACAGTAAAAACTTTTTTCGATAAACTATTTAATAAACCATGAAGGTGCTATATGTAGTATCGACGGCGGAGATAGCTCATCAGGAGATAGACTCTACAAAGGTTAGTCGTAAAGTCTTTACGACTTGCAGCATTACACTCATTTTCCCTCGTATTAATTCGCGGATTAAAGCAAAGTAGTTTAGTTTCTCATGCAAAGAATTAAAATTTTGGCTATGTTAGAAAGCTATTTATATAAATACATAATCATATAGTCCGCAAACATAAGTCTTGGCCGAATTTCGATCACTAGGCGATCTTTATTAATATAAAATTTCGCATTAAAAAAAAAGGTTGATTACAATATATTTTATGTTTTAAACGTAAATACAATAAACAACTTCGTGGGTAAGAAGAAGAGAATAATAAATGTGTATTAGTTCCGACGAATAAAAAAATAAAGATTGATTTCAATCAAAGTTGAAAGATTGCGGATTTCAGCTCCCGCCGAGCTTTGATCAAAGAACTCTTTGGTTTCTTTTAATGTTTCTACTTTCGCTAATATGTTTTTCGCTCGCGAATTATTCATTAGGATTTTTAACTAACTCTCAAAGGCTCTCAGTTTCGGCTGGATTTTTGCGAGTATCGTTAGTGTTTATTTTTCGAAAAAGATTAGGAAATGAGGTTTAATGTGACATGCCATATTTTGCTTAAATGTTGTAGTATGTATACAGCGATTTACCTTTAAGTTATTGTAACAGTTTTTATGTAATTACCAGCTGTTTCGCGGGACTTAATCTGCTTAAAATTAAATTTGCAAAGGTCCTTAGATCATCTAAATTTGGGCCTATCGAAAAATATGTTTTTAAAGGACGTCTACTAACTATAAATAAATATGACCCCTTTGTGATATTAGTCGTAAGGTTGTCGAGATCGTGGGGGTTCCGAGGATGATGTCAGATGGCAATCGGTCATCTAAAGTCGCCTCTAATCTAAGCTGACCCTGGTACTTAACCGGGATAACGCTAAGAAGAAGAAGAATATTTTAACCGTCATCGTGACTACGCTTTGACACAATCTTGTAATAAAATGTATACATGTGTGACTAAATCGTTTGACATTGGTGTGCGTGTGGTTTTATTTTAATAATTTAATATTTATTTATTTATTTATTTTTACATCACATTAGTACGGTGTGAACCAGTTACACTGACAGATAAGATAGAGTAAAAACTAACATTATTAAAAATTAGGTATAACAATATTTTAAATCTATATGAAATTAAACAAAATTAAATAACTGTGCAACAATGAAATTTCGTACATTTCTGCACTGTTTTAGGTTCTAATTAGAAAGTACGTCCTGTGTGATCGATTTTGTAGTGATAAGATTACTGCGACTGGAAAGAATAAATATATACGTATTTTAATCTGTGTTTTTATAATCGTATGATTTTTATGTTGATTGGATCGATGTCGGGGACAGAAGCATGTGTAAAATGAAATGTGTATTCCGTTCTAAAATCATCCCAGATTATAAAAGGATTTTCTGATTACAGAGCTTTTCAGGTCACAGAGCTTGAATCAAACGTTGAAGCAATGGCCGAATTTTATTTCGATAAAATTGTTGTTTCGTATTTTAAAGAATTTTTACAAAATGTGAGGAATTTTTTAATGGAATGAGTTAATCAGAAATAATTCGCTACTGTCAATTTTATTGAAACTTTTCGAAAAACTATTTCTAAAACGGTTGAAACCTGTATTAGAAAAAAAAAACAATTGATTCCAAATTATCAGTTTGGATTCAGAGAAAAACACTCGACAGTAGACCAACTTTGCTCTACAGTATTTCTAGAAGTTGCTCAAGCTTTCGATAAAGTATGGCACGAAAGTCTTACATATAAGCTAAGAACTATGCTACCTAAGCAGTTTTCGGACATCTTGAAATCCTACTTGACTAACAAAATATTCAGAGTAAAACAAGAAGATGCATATTCTGAAATTAAACAAATTAAAGCTGGGGTACCACAAGGCAGCGTCCTAGGTCCCATTCTGTACCTATTATATACCTCCGACATCTCGGAGTTAGAAAATAATAACTTTTGAAGTTATTTAACAAATACATTTATAGAGTTCTCACTAATTTAAAGTAAATAAGTGCGAAAAGAAATCATTTCCAAAAACTTCTACAACGACAATATTACGCACAGAATATTTATCTTTATGTTTAAACAAATGAGGTATTATAATAAACCATTTGTTTAATAAAAAGAAGCTAGATAGGTTTCTTATCTTGATCGACATCAAAAATAATAAAAAGAATATTTTTCTTTCGTTGTATTTCGAAAAAACAATTTACCCAAATAGCGTTAACTTTTTGAACGCTTTAAGCACTATTTTCTCGAAACAGTTTTTTGTTATCAGACTGGCAAATCCAGATTTGGCGCATACAAACGAACTCAACAGAAACCAGAGATAGATAATAGATGCAAGGAATGATCTCTACGGACATATTTCAAGAGGTTTATTTATGTCAAATAGGCTTAGAAACTTCACCAATTTGAATTAGAACACAACACTACGCATGGAAATCTATTTTTAGTTGACTTTTTCCTACAGCACAAATATACTCGCATTTATTTTATAATTTAGTAAATCATTTATAAAATAATATGTTTTCTTTAAAAAAAAAATATCTTCAAACTATCAGAACTGATCCAATTGAAATGTGGCCGCATGGGCATTACCGACTTTTAAATAAAAAAAGCATAATGAAAATCGGTTCACTCAGTCAAAAGTTCTAAGCCAACAAACAAAAAAAGTACAGGCAAATATAGTCTCCTCCTTTTTTATGGGTTAAAAATACGGCTTTCATCCATTTTCTGAGCGAATTTAGTATTTTATAGATAATTATGTGATCTACAATTCCTACCTGAACGACTTTCTATTGAAACTCTAGCACTATTCAGGTAGTTTTATTTTATTTATCTATTACAGCCTTCTTAATTACTTTATCCGCGCGCCGTGATTGATTGAGTGCTTATTGTGACTATGATTAACAGGAATCACGTCGTATCTATACATAAACAAAAAGTATTGGTATATGTTTCATGTGAATGAGTAAAATAGGTGTCTAGGTATTCTTACTTATACTAAGGCAGGACTAAAGTATGAAAGGAAAACGGATCATGCTGTTTCATCAATGATAGTCAATAAGATAGATAAACAATAGCGAGCGTAAGTAATTTTTATTAATAATGTACGTTCACGCTAGTATGACCACGCGTTGCGTACATAATTAGACAACTTTTACTCTATCTCGCAAAGTAATAAATTGATTTTTGTATATTTAATGTTAACTTTTTTCGTCATATATTATGATCATCAAATGTCAGGTCCTCGGGTATCGTTAGTGTCTCACAAGTCACTCTTGTATAAAACATATCCAAATATGTTAGCGACAAGTCGATAGAACTTTTTAATTTGGCCGGATAACGGGTACCAAGATATTTAAATTGACGAACCCCTCTATATTATTTTTTATTTAAAGTGTTATATTTTCTGTTTTGTCATGAGTTTTGTAGGATTTTTTCCCCACTAAATTCTTGGAACTTATGTAAATCGTGGAATAATAAGCAGTATTGACCAGGTGATATCTAGGTGGGCAATGAATACAGGCGCTATGCAAGTGTTCTCGACAGATCTAGACTTCATTGAAATTTGGAATACATTTTGTATGAAATTCAAATTAAAACTATCCCAAAAAAACGCAATTTGAAAAACAATATATTCGCTGCATTACAGTTGGGGGCCAAAAATATTTCGGAAGGAGGAAATTGTTGTACTGAAATCGTCTTGTCAGCGTGTGACGCTGATGCAAAATAGAATGCCTGATTTCTAGAAGTAGACCATTATATAAAGATTCTTTATTGCATTTTTATAAAGGTTTTATATATATATATGCTTGTCATATACGATCATATAGCATCGAATTCTTAACACCATTAACATTTGACATAGCCTTCAACATTATGTTTACAACATCAGTTCCTACACTAAGTTGAATAATTTTTTTACAACAGGAGGTCATATGGTCGGCATTTGATTCTATTGCTTGGTTAAGCAGTTCTAGCCGCGGCCGGGTGATAGATGGGTGACCAATTCTAACACTGGTTTTCAGATAACCGACTCCCTTCTTGATACGAGAGCAGGTAAAACAGTGGGATCCCGATTAGTGTCACTGAGTGTTATTAGAGTCTTGAGATTGTAGAGATAGTAGGGGTCCCGAGGTTGAAGTCAGTCATCCCAACTCGCCCCAAAGTCACATCCTCTGTAATTTAAACGAATCCTGGTACTAGACTAGGTAGAAGTATTTTTCTTTCGAGAGTTTTATATGAAAACAATTAGATCAATAATTGGTTGGTTGGTTGGATAATTATTATCCGGTAACGATTTACGTTAAAACGCACCTATGTCCCCACAATTACTAATCTACGTATAAATGTCTTATTTAACCATATTAATTACCCTGTATGTTATTATACGTATTATGTAAGAAAGGGGGCAGGACCCCGTTTTTGTTTACGCAGAACGCGTAAACGTGTCTGTCTTACTATTGAACCGTGGCGGAGAGGTCACGATGCTATTAATCATAATTAACAACAGTAAGCACCAGTCCTAGGCCGATAACCTGCAGGTTACTGCGCGTAGATCGCTTGACAGACCATTGCTTATCACTTCTTACTTTGATAGCTATTCAGACAAGAGACGGACCGAAATACGTGCTATTCTTCCATCTCAGTCGTAATATCGAAACCACCATCGAATAAAATGCTAAATCTCAAACTTTATAGGAAAAATAAAAAAAGTTGTTTTCTTCGTATTGTTTGACTGGCCCGTTGGCGCAGTGGGCAGTGACCCTGCCTTCCGCTCCGGAGGTCGTGGGTTCGATTCCCACCTCGACTCTGGGTGTAGCAGTCGGCTACACAGGCATTAAGTTGTCTACCTTAGGAAAATATACCCGTGTGTCATATAGTCCTATATATTTATTTATTTGTATGGCATTTTGTTATTATATCAAATGAAAGCTATTTTTCTATTTTCTCACGCCATATATTTATATGTTTAAATCAATTTAATTGTAAAAAGTTAATTCGTGTACAAATATAGCGTGTGTCCATTCCGCCGAGTGAAATATATACATATTTCTTAATAAGTTTATATTATACGCAACGACAAAAAAAATTTAAAAAAATCCAGCTGATTGATGTATCTAAGTTGATCATATTAAAATATGCAATAAGTAGTAAAGTGACTATCATATTATTCGGTGGAACGTCGTTATACAGCCGTATATTGTCGTTAGGTTATAACGTTGGGTTATTTGTGGCTACATTGATAGAAAAATATATTCTTTTTCATATTTTAATATCAGAATGTTATTGTAGCGGTAAGCACTCTTGCGTGTTTGCATTTATACCAAATATACTACATAAATATATTATCCGTTAGCTTTATAAAAAAAAAAGGTTTATTTATAAAGCTTGTACAGTATATATATATAAACCTCTTAAGACGGTTTTGTACAGTGAAAGTATATATATCCGATATTGTAAATATGTTCGTCAATATATTAACCACTATGACGATATTACACTATGTTTTTGTACTGCTCGATGTCTAGGTATTGCTAGTTAGTGCATTAGTGCAGTTCAACACTTATGTAGCCGTTTTTATTGTTCTAAATGGTATTCATGTTTTAATATGAAGTATACGAGTATTATACGATCATATTACGTTAGATGTAGTTACTTCATTGTCATTTTGCTTTATTTTCGTTGAGAGCGAATCATAAAAATGATGTTTATTTTACGAGTATACAAGACGTAAAACTCGAGTATTGAATAAGTGATTCTATTTTAAAGTAACACTCAAAGCATTGAGCTTAAAATATAACATTAAATTCAAGATCACTTTTTGACTGAATAACAAGATTAACATATCGCATTTCACTTCACTTCAAATGTCGCACTTCACTTCACACGTTTCAATCATAAATAGATGGATTAAGTTTTAGGTCTGAATTATGTTAATGATATAGGCAGCTTCGTTTTAACGTCCTTTAACAGCCAATCAAAGAATTATTTCAATATCTCCTTCGAATACTCAGATACAGTTATTTTAGCAAAAAACTCATTTCGTTTAAAAAGAAAAAATATTAAATAACATTTAATATCAGTAATTACTTCATTAACTACTATTAAACTATATAATTTATTACTATAATGCAGTTTTTATCGACTTGTAAGCGGAATAAATCGTAAATTTATTTATTTATTTATTTTAAGAAACTGTTACATTTGGTACAATTGAGTTGGGACCCTTATTTCTGTGCTAGTTAAAAGAAACAGTGAAAATGACAAAACGTTTTTTACGAATTCCAAAAACTCAACTTTTTTAAGTTATTCCGTTCCATATTCAACATAAGGGCATAAAATACGAGCCAATAAAACCCCAGACTAATTTGAAACTAGTCGTTAACCGCAATATAACTTTTTATTAATGTTTAATTCGTATAAAACTTACCCGGGTGTTTGAATTTTAATTATTATCAGAAACATTTTCAATTTTTACTCTGTATATGTGCACGATAAAACGTATTCTAAAAAATCAGTTAAATAATCGAATTAAATTAACAAATAAACTTCTTATTTTTGAACTTAAATATTCTTATTTAAGAAACAATGACACTTATTTCCCTCATTCTAGAGATCGCCGGCTGGTCGATGGTCGAAATTCGGCCGCAAACCTTTTTGCGTAACACATGCTTAGTATAACGGCATAATATATTGTTCTATTTGACTAAATAACATCAAGTATAGGTAAATTAAATATTCGACAATTTTATTAACCATTATGTATTGGTTTTAATAGTAAATAAAAAATTTTAATTCTTAAAGAACGCTGACAAAATAGAAACAAATATATTTTGTGTTTATTTACTGATTTTTCAGTTACTGTATATTATTATTAGTATTATAAAAATGACGATGAATATTTTTTTTTAAATTAATATTCTGATTAAAGTATCCGAATACACTTAAGTGTGTAACAATTATTATATACAAAGTTATAGACAGTTTTATCTATTATAAAATATTTCTAACATATTAAACATTCATTTCATTTTAATTTTTGTGTATTAATTAATTAAATATATATTATGTTGAGATACATATATAAATAGGTATTTAAATGATTATTGTAAAACGTCAAAAGTCTAAAGTAAAAAGGCTAGCTATTTGATTAAACACTCTCGTCAGGCTTTCATCAGGTTACTCCCCAAGTCAAGCGTGTATATCTTTATATATTTGTAAAACTTCTTAGTTTTACAAATTCCAAATAAAGTACCAGTTTTCCAATAACGATAATATTTTGGTTAGAAAAAAATTATCTCAGTAATCAATATTTCAAAATCATAAGCAATTATGACTACCTTTGCTACTTAACTTTAAAAAAAAACAGTGCTCTAAATTATGTCTTTGAAAAAAGAACACGAAACTGGTCGACGAGAAGTTATTGCTTAATAAAAAATCGGATATACGAGAACGTTCAACTCTCGTAGCGACTCTAATTGTAACAAAAAATATCACATAATTGTCTTTGCCGGGCAGAGACTGTCGCGAGTGACGGGCGGCGGCGATGCCGGCGACGATGCCGGCGACGGCGACGATGGAGATGGCGACGACGACGGCGGTGCGGCAGTCGAAGTATTGATAAAGCTTACAAATTATTAAAATATCAACACAAACAATTCCCTTTTCGTGTATTTCATATTTTTTGGCATCATTTTGTTAAATACATACATTTACGGAGAACTATTTGAATCTATGCAAAATTATAAATAGAAAATATAAATAACTAGTTTTTATAACGAAAAAGCAATTAATAAGTATATTAAAATCATTTTAAAAGTTTATCATCCAATATTTAAAAAATAACCTTTATTGATAATATCCTAAGAGAATAAATATAATATATAAATCAACTCAAATCAAATAGTAAAAAGATGAAAACCCTCAAAATTTAGCAATATCAATGAATTCACAGGAGCGAAGTGACTTACAACAGGTAGTTCACTCATAAATGTCTAAGAAGTCCTTATTGTTAACCATTAATAAGCATGAGAAACCAAACTTTGCTTTAATCCGCGAATGAAGCAAAGTAGTTAATTTTCTCATGCATGTCATGGATTTCCGCAAAGTAACGCCTGACTCTATCAACCATTAATAAGGCAATAAACCACTAAAGCCATAATTATTTGTCAAGCTGGTTGCGTTAAAGAAAACATTAATTTCTCATAGTTTGATGATCGTGCGATAATTTTAACGATACGCACATAAACATTCATTAAGCATATCTCATCTAAAATATGCCAAACTGATTTGTATTAGTCACGTATTCGTTATATATAGAGAGAGAGAGGCTGAGGAGTTTGTTTGTTCGCTTGAACGCGCGAATCTCAAGAAATACTGGTCCGAATTGAAAAATTATTTCCATTTGTTACATTAATAAATTTTAAAAAGATAGCTATTAAAAAAGAAGTGGTAAACGAGTTTCTTGATTGCACTTCTCGTTGGCTCAAATTTTCCGAATCAGCGGTATCTTTTAAAATGTTTGACTAATCAAAAGAGCTTGTAAAAGTCTGTTCGAATAACTTGAATTTAATTCAGTATTATACAGACAATACGCATAGAGAGCAAGCGTTGAAAAAGGAAATCTTATTTAGAAAGAATACGATAGGGTAATTTCCAGAACACACTCCGGATTCAAAGAACCCATTGTGTTGAGTAGCAAAAACTGCTAGAAAGCATACAAAAGGTCGTCACAACCGGAGCCTGCACCGTAATTTCTGATACTAATAACTAAATTGGTTAAACTTTTAGATAGAAACTAGGTTGGCCTAACTTTTAGGTAGTTACTAGATTGGCTAAACTCTAATATAGTAACTAGATTGGCTAAACTCTAACATAGTAACTAGATTGGCTAAACTCTAACATAGTAACTAGATTGGCCAAACTTTTAGATAGTTACTAGATTGGCTAAACTCTAACATAGTAACTAGACAGTCTAAACTCTAAGATCGTAAGTAGATTGGCTAGAATTTGTCTCACATTTAAACTTTTGCTGGCATACTACTGCCAAACGTGCACACTAATTACTTGCATGTACAAACAAAACTTATAAATTAATTGAAAATGTGACTTGAAATGAGTTTGTAGTAGCAAGTTTACAGACTAAAATATAGAAGCTGAAAAAAAAAATAAAAAAAATAAAAAAAATTAAGAGTAAGGAAATATTTTATTTCATAAATATTGTCCTAATAAATTGTGTAAATTATTTGTTAAGTGCTATTTCGCAAGTTAAAGTTAAATAGAAGAAAATAGCTGTACAAATAAATATTTCAGTACGGTTCCCTACAAGACGCAGAATCGAACACCTAACAAAATTGCCAAAACAAAAATTCTTAAAGAATAATACGACTCGACCCTTTCGTTATTCACAGGTACCTCATCAAAATTCATTATGTGTAAATTATTTGTTAAGTGCTATTTCGCAAGTTAAAGTTAAATAGAAGAAAATAGCTGTACAAATAAATATTTCGTATATGACTTCATCAGACAAAAGGGAACAGCGGAATTCAATAAAATAAAATTACTTATACATATTACGCGAAATAATTAGTTAGAAGTTAAACGATACGGCTTGAAAGATAAAACTCTTTCATAAAAGGACCGCCATTACGATTTTCGAATGCACCTGTACCGTTTTGGTTTTATTAGGAATACTTGGACTGATTGTCTGATTATATTTTTACCGTTCCTTTCAATTTACTTTGTATTGTCCGGAGCCAGACATAGCTCAAAGAGTTTGTACGTTTTTATCGTTGAAGACTACAAAGTACTACAAAACTTTGCGCAGCTACACAAAGTCCCCGGCCAAACTACAAGATCATTGAAATGAAGATATATCTGGCTCCGGCATTAGTGCTCTTTATAGTAATGTATGAAATTTGACACTATACTAATATATAAAGCTGAAGAGTTTGTTTGTTTGCTTGAACGCGCTAATCTAAGGAACTACTGGTCCGATATGAAAAATTCTTTCAGTGTTAGATAGCCCATTTATCGAGGAAGGCTATAGGCTATAAATCATCACGCTAAAATTGCATCTATTTCCGTTACCTCATTTTACGCGCACGATGTCGTCGGCACAGCTAGTAGATTATAAAAGGGATGGTGTGCCAATGCCAATATTTTTACAAAATATTCATTATTAATACATTAAATTATTATAATAAAATTTTACTCACACCAATGCCAATCGATTTATACATATACGAGTACATTGATGATTGGATGGTGTAAAAGCGAAGACGTGACAACCGAACGTATTATATCAATACCAGTGCTAGAATGGGTCACCCATCTATTACCCGGTCACAGCCAGAGCAACTTAACTTAGCGATCGACTCAAATGCCGACCACTGAATAGGCCACGACCTCCTCGAATTAAATATGAAATATATATGTATGTGTTGATTGCTTGTAGCATTTCTAAAGACGGGTACAACAGCTCAGCATTTACTTACAAAGCACATAAACATTGCACTGATTTTCAGCTGTGACCCATGGTATCATCACAGTAATGGGTGAAAAAGATTTTCATGAGTTCACTACTTGATTTTCTCGTAATATGTACATGGAAATAAAAATAATATTAGGCATACTTAAGCTATTGTATAATCTACCTTTAGATAGTCGAGATTCAAGAGATTCTTTCTTATTTCAAGCATCCTAACCACTGGAGAATCAACGTGTACTTCTCCCGCCTTCTACAAACTCAACTAAGCGTTAAAGAGATTATACCTAATCTACTTTCGTTCCTGCACACTCCCTAATCGGCTTAGAACGGGTTCCGTACAAACGGCTTATGATACTTGAAGAAAAGTTTGTTTATCGGAAAAAGAGTTAGCGGAACTCCGAAGGTGAAAATTTACTCAATACGTTGTAATCCCTCGAAAATTCTGCTATAATCTGTCACATAATGTACTAAACTTTAGATGTTTTCTTCTACCTGACCGCCTTCAAAGGAGGGTAATGTTTTTAAATTTATTGTTAGTTATAATTATAAAAGTAAATGTATTGATTTATTTTATTAAAAGGTTACTTGTAATCTGTGTTAAATGTATATCAAGTATTGCCACCATGACAATCATGATGCAAGACAAATTTTATTAGCCAGTCGCAATGGCGGCTTTACTGCCATTTTGCGTTTGCAGTGTCATTGATAACATTATGATGAATTTGTATTGGTGGTTGTTATGGCGGCAATAGTATCGAAGAAGTGGGTGCCTATGATAATAATATAATAATAATAATAATATAATATTTATTTCAGGTGAAGTACACCCATATAATAATTCAATTGACAAAAAAGTTTTTTACAATAAATAATTAAAAGTTAATGTCAAAAAATTAATGCAATATGTCAAAGATAATTAAAAATAGAAGTTTTAATGACATGTCAAAAGTAAAAAATGTCAAAGTAAATGTCAAATAATTAACATTTTAAAATTTTAAATTAACATTTTACATATCAAAATTTTTAAAAATTCTTCACGTCCTTGATACCAATAAAGATGAAAGTGAAACGCATATATATTATTTATCACCAACAGCATGTAACGAAGCAACTAGTCTGTTTATATGAACGCCAGATATTCGCGTAGTAAGAAGGTCGTAATTTAAATCGTGGCCGGCATTTGAGTCGATCGCTAGGGAAAGCAATTCTTACCGCTGCCGGGTGCTAGATAGGTGAACAATTCTAACACTGGTTTTCAAATATCGGACCTCTGTCGTGTTTCAGAAAGCACGTACAACAGTGCGTCCCGATTAATTTCACTGAGTGATATATGTCCTGAGATTGTGGGAGTTCTTAGGACGGAGTTAGACGGCAGTTGGTGATCTTAACTCGCGCCACAGCCATACCCTTCGAAATATAAGTGAATCCTGGTATTAAACCGGGATAACGCTAAAAAAGAAGTACCAACAAAAAAGTATAAAATTTATTATAGTTTTTGTTGGAATTTCTAAAATTTCGCTAAACAGTTCGAATTGTCCATTAGAGCATTGCAGACCTCTTTAATGTGTCCCGCAGGAATTTGTTTATTGTTCCTTTATTTATTGCCGGCGGGTCACTTCGACCCCTCGTTATCGTTTCGAATAGAAAATGGAAAATGTTTTCTTCTTACTCTACTTCTTATTAAGATCTGTCTATAATTTGAGTCTACATACCTTCATAGAGTCTGCCTTCTGATAAATTCCAGTGTCCGCTTACATTGCAGATGATAAGACTGTGCGATGCGTTAACATGACCGAATGCCGTCTGAAGTCATCCCGGAAACCCCACAATCCCTACAACCTAATAAAAAAATCAGAGCTAGAATGGGTCACCCATCTATAACCCGGCCGCGGTAAGATCTGCTTAACCTAGCGATCGACTTAAATGGCGATCACTGATTAAGCTACGATTTCCTCGTCTCCTGATTATGTTCCAATATCAAAATATAAAGCACTGTGTGTGAGACCCTAAAACAGTGCAATGATGTGCCTTGGCTATAGCTTCAAAGATGATTTTAACAAATTTATCCGCAAGTCATAGGTGCAAACAATACTATTTGTCAATACCTAGACACAAGTAGTACGTAAATTAATTCTCAATAATCCAATCTAAATTCACATCAGCAATAAAATAAATTTTCAATAATCAAACCTACATAGATGCAAACAACTGTCTTGATACTAAAGCTGCAATATCCAACTCCTGTTGGCCATAAACTGACTGTAAAAACTCTTCAGATCGAACGGTATAATAACGTCCGAAGGATCGTAAAATCGGAATTGCAATGATAAATAAATGATCCAACGAAATTCGTCACGTATTACTTGATATATATCTCGGAGGATATAAATTGTTTGTGATGGAACCGTTCGGAGCGGTATTTCAATATATTTTTACGTCCGCAACCAGGCTCATGTAGATAGGTTATTACAGATATCGATACTTCAGTCAGAATTCGTCAATTTATAGACAGATTTATCGTCTGGAGTTTTTGGGACTGTAGTTTTTATTTTTACTTCTGTAACGTTTTGTAAAGACTCCCATTTTTCACTTTTCACCTGATAAAAAATTACTGTTGACGTTCTTGGACTTTGGTCGATGTCATTGGCCCTTGGACGTTACCTGAAGGCATTGCAACAATGATTTAATCGGTAAGAGCCAAGTCACAGTTGATTCAGTCTTCTCTACGTTGTTTAAATCACTTTTTGGAATGTTTGATAATATTGTAGCTGCCGCTACATAACGAGATGACAATGAAGTCGAGTGAAAAAGGTTACGTCAAAGCAAACTAGATGGCGCTGTACGGATGACGACGACCGCAGTACAAACACTGAAAATCTCCATACAAACTAACTCACGCTAGCGAAGTTCCTACTTACGATTCCTATATATAGACCTTCCCGCGAACAACTGTCGGCGAGGCGCGGCCGCCCTGGGCAATTCCAACTAGCCCGGACACGAAGATCTTCCTTTGCGGTGGCTGAGTATATCGACCTTCGCTCCCACCTTTCATTCCTCGCCGAAACTTTCCACCTTGATGTGCCTTCCCACAGGACTTTCAATGAAAGATACTAAACGGAAGAAGGTTTTACTGTGTAGTATAATACCGCTGTTGTACATTTACACTTTGCTGTTTATGCTTAAATTGATATTTTAATTATTATTAAAAGTTTAAAAATTCAGATACGTTAATAATCAAAAAAATATCTTATGTTAAGAACAACTGAGATACGAAATCAAAAAACTACGTAAAAAAACGTTCTAACACAAATTGTACCAATGGAAGACTCAATAATCTTTACAATGCAGATAACTTTTACTTAACTAAAGTACGGTTGCTGATACACGCCGATCTCATGTGAGAAAGAAGTACTGGTACCCGGACGCGCCGGCCCAGTTCGGCTACAAGCATGGCGCTACCTCTAATTAAAACTTTCTTATTATAAAATTATTATTTATATATTATTATTATAATTTATATTTTACATATAAAAGCATCAAGTTATAATTAAAATATAATTCGTCTCATTTTTCGTCACAATTTGATATGGTTTTAATTAGATTTACTTGGTGCATTACATCATTAATACTGTGAATTGTAGATCATGAGTTATGTATAAGATTTTTTTTAATATGGCTATATCCCACTGTTAGGCAAACACTTCCTCTTTTCAGAGACCCCTACTCTAAATTGAGCTAGCTCAATCCAAGTGTTTCATGAATAAAATGGCTTGATTATTTCCTGCCTTGTAATATTTAAAAAAAAATGCTTAACCGATGCGAATACCTCGGATCGGTATTCCTTTCCGAAGCCCTCTCAAAACAGCTTTGATTTAGCCATATAAAGATACAGATAGAAATTATAGTTTAGCCTTTATTGTTCCTTTAACTTCACTTGTAACAAAAATTGCTAAGTATTTTTCTTGGAGATTATACTAAACTGGCCCAGCTTCGTAAAACAAATTTCCTTTAGGAAAATAGTTTTGTAAGACAAAAATATTGCTATGATTATTAAAAATATAAATTATTTTGTTTATTCTTTGTATTTGTAGAGCTCTGCACGAGGATCTAAAAATATCAATCGAAGATGTCAAAGCAGAACAAATAGAAGACATTCCAAAAGCCGAACAGCTAGTATTAGAACCTACCTACACTACACCTCCTTAATTTGACCCTATCTAAAATAAAATTCATTCATTATGCATTCAGTTCAGATCAGTTATAATTTATCACATTTTCCATTTCTAAATTTAATTTAATTTAACTGTACAGACATTCAATGTCATTTTATTATTGTATTGTAATGACTTTTATTTATTTTTTACTATAATCAAGCTGTTTTGAATCTATATATTTTGTTTTTTTTTAAATGACTGATTTAAATTATAATTCTTAAGCGTGCTGTGATGACCAATAATTAGTTGGACATATATGTAATCATTTTCTTTTCTTAATTGTATGTTATGTATACCTACTGTCGGTTATCCTGAAATAAATAAATAAAATCTAAAAATAAAAAAATGCGGATTTCTCAAGTATTAAGCA
>JANCMC010027586.1:0-59067 GCA_024363005.1 Charaxes varanes | reverse complement strand
AAATAATAATTACTCATATGACGTTCACGTTGTGAAAGTCTATGTGAAGAATGAATTTTGGATTTTGAATTTGACTTTAAAAATATGAAAAAATGGAATTGTATTGAATAATTTTATTGTAATGGCTTGACTTCGATTTCACCTGCTGATAAGTAATCTTCTAGTCGATGAATCTACGACGCTAACCTTGGAGTGAGGTATACCATTGCCCTGAACGGCTTCTAAAGAGCATTACGAAGGTTTTTTTCATTCAACCGGGAGTCGAACCCGCGAGCCAATACGTACTTCACAGTCTTTCATATATTATGTCAGAGATATACGAGTATTTAGAGATTAACTGTTTTTTAAGGTTCCGTAGTCCTACGAGCATTCCTTATTGGTTCGCTCTGTCCGTCCGTCTGTCCGTCCTAAGTAACTACTACAATTATAAATATAGAACTTTTGCTTCTGTTTCTGTAATAAGTTTTTTGTTTACTTATGAAGTTATCTAACAAACACCTTCATCGCGTATCAGATACGGAACCCCTCTACACAAGCGTGTCTTGACACGCTCTTGGCCATTTTATTTATTGTTATTCAATTATCGCAATCTTTAGGCTCGTTATGATGATTCTTTTACATTAAATAGATAAATTGTATAACAAACGGGTTATACAAATTTGCAAGAATACGTTTCTCTCTAACAACGTAAACGGTATAACAGAATATACAGTTTTGTTAAAAAAACATTTACAGTTGACCCTGACGTCGTCTATAGTCATGAATTTTCTCTTGGAATATGATATTTCTTTTACATTAAATACGTACATTGTATAACAAGCGGGCTATACAAATTTGCAAGAATATTTATCTCTCCAACAACGTAAGCTGTATAACAGAATATACAGTTTTGTTAAAAAAAACATTTACAGTTGACCCTGACGTCGTCTATGATGATGAATTTTCTCTTGGAATATGATATTTCTTTTACATTAAATACGTAGATTGTATAACAAGCGGGCTATACAAATTTGCAAGAATATTTATCTCTCCAACAACGTAAACTGTATAACAGAATGTACGTTTTTGTAAAAAAAAAAAACATATACAAAAAAGACTTACAGTTATTCGTGACGTCGTCCACGATATTGAATTTTCTCTCTGAATCGCGATACGACTAATCTCTAAACACTAGGTATTACTCAATAAGAGTTTTTATTAATTTCTTAAATGATGAAATTAAATTCTCACCGGCCATGTCGTTATTCAAATCTGGTCTCTTGAGAAGTCGCCCTCGAGATTAGAAAACATGAGTGCCACCTCAGGGTTCGCTAAGAAGGCGCTCGCTCTTAAGTGTGGCCCATTTACTGGCGCTCCCTTTTTGATATTACTGTGTTGTAAGCCCCTTTTCAATGACATCGTAATTATTTATTACACTAATAAGGGATAGACTGTTATATTTAACGGCATTGTAGTCTTTATTAAGCACGGAATAAACGTAGAAATTGTTAATCATAAAAAGATATAAAATAGATAAAACTTGAGACATTTACTCGTTAGTCTTAATGTGTATATTGTTCCGAACCTTATTAATTTTCAATACCCATTCTTTCAACCGCTGGGCTATCAGGACTCACCTTCAAGATGCCTCGTTTCAGGATGTTGCTCACCGAGTGCGGTCCATCTTGTCGTGCCGGTGACAGGTGCAACAATCGCGCCTTCGAGAAACGTCTATATCCCAAAATGGTGCCCTACAGAACGCCGCAGCGAGGCTGGGGACTGAAGACGCTAGAGTCCATACGAGCAGGTACATATATACAATATATATATATATTTTTTTCCAGCGAAAAAAAAGGGTACATATATACAAGAAACCACTATTAAGAGCTAGCTGTTTCCCGCGACTTCGTCTGCCCCAGATTAAACATACGAGCCATCCAAATGTTTATGTTTTGACAGGAATTCTTCTCTATCTGGTTTGGGCTGGCCAAATAACTCTGCTCCCAGAGGTCCACGGGAGATTCGACGGAGGGACTAAGCTGGTGTGAAAAAAAAATAGGGTGCACTTCGTAAGCGGGAGTCCAAGAAAACTTATCAGCTTTCGATTGTGATGAACTAAAATGTAAGCCTGATTGCACCTAGCAATGTAGAGGCAGATAATATTTTAAGAAACTCAGCGATTGTTACTTGTAAAAACGTGCATAGTCTATATTCTGTACTACGTGTCGAGACATCCACACTAAAATATTTGCACTCCGAATGGGGAGTTGCCTAAATTAAATAAGTGAGAATTGATTGGTTTCTCTCCTTTTTAACAATATAATAGAAATGGGTGGCACTCTATCGTTAGCAGGGGGCCCACCGAAACCAGCTAAAGGTTGAAAGTGGTCTATTAGAAAAAAGTCAAACTAAAATTGATTTAGCCGCTGAAGGGATCTTGTAGCTTGGCAAGTTAAGATATTTGCATGCATTACGTACTGTGTATCTTCGCATGTTGCGAATGCTTGCGGGTGAGAAGTAGGGTGAGTATGTATATTTAAACTAAGCTGTTGTGTAATATAAAATTATTAAAAATAGAGCAGTTGTCAATAGATGTCAATTCTTTCAATACACAATAAGGTGGCAGCGGTGAAGAAAAATTCTTTTTAAATGCTAAATATTTATGTATACACCATATTTTTCTATAAAGTTACGGTGTGAATTTTTTTTCATTTATAATGGAACACGCCCGACCACCGCCAGAACTGAATCTGCAAGGCAACTCCATCAGCCGGGCTGATGCATGGAAAGAAAGAAAAAAATAAAGTATCACCAAAATGTAACAGTGTATGTCAACAGTCAGGGTGGGGGTTCAAAAGATTTGAGACCTCACAAGTCAACATTAAAAATTTGAACAACATTGAAAATAAATTGAAACTGTTGTTTTTTTATTATTTTCAATATATAAAAATGAAAAGATGTGACGTCACACCAAGGGGAAGGGGGTTTCGAATGTGACAACCTGTGACAAAAACGGGGAGGAGTAAAAAAATGGTAAAATTTCTGTAACGTATTTTGAACGTTTCGCCTTTTCAGACACGACCTGGACCATCTCTGCTGCCCTCCCGAGGCCTGATCCTGCGCGCCGCCAGCCTTGACCGCGACCCCCCCGCCTCAGCCCCCCCTCACAGGCGATTCGGGTCCCTGAAGAGTTCCAGCACGGGCTCTTGTGTCGGAAGATGGGGGTGGGTCAGATTTGTCCTTCTTTCCACTGTCGACGTCCATGTAGTCGTAGAACGAAGGATATTTTGAGGGTAGTTTAAATTCTACGCGAACTGACGGCACTGAAACAGATACTTATATGTTATCATCTTCTCCCAAGCGTTATCCCGGTCTAGTACCAGGGTCAGCTTAAATTGCAGAGGATGTTTTTTTGTATAAAAAGGGGCAAACGAGCAGACGGCCTTCACTTGAGTGACTACCGGCGCCCATGGATAACTGCATCGCCAGAGAGAGGGCTTGCTGATGCGTTGCCGGCCTTTGAGGAATGGGTGGAGAGGTCACCTGTGACGGTTGGCCTTCAGCTTTATAAATCATTCCTTGTATCGGAGAGTTCATGGACTGGCTTGGCATGAAATACTTAAGCGTTCTGCGTTATCACGTAAAATTATCCGTCCGTAAACCGACTTTACACACAAACAAATTTTAGTACAGATTCTAATTTATTTAATAAGATGCTATGGTGAGAAGTCACTTTTTCCGGTAAATTTTTGTCATTAATATAAAAACCTAATGTGATTTTAAATAAAATTTTACTCTATTTCAAAACGATGACAATTGCATTAACAAAGTATGTCTAAAAACAAGTCTTTGCCAGGACAATAGCAGATGCAATAATCTGCTTGCCTGTTGTAAATAGATAATGAAATATTTTGTGGAACGATGAGATAGATTTGTGGGAAAGGCACACCAAGGTGAGAGGCTTTTCGGCGAGGAATGAAAGGTGGGAGCGAAGGTCGATGTGCTCAATGGATTTCACCAGTTGTCAGACAGATAAAGGAATATCCACCCCCTGGGAGGAAAGCAAAATACCCAGCAGCGTCTGGATTTGAACCGAGTACCTTAAGGATTTCAGTCTCTCCTTTTTACCGTTGAGCTTTTGAGGTTCTATTATGCTAACTATTTACTTACCTTTTTAATTACTATATAAAACTGAAGTTCTAAAATAATGCATTATTTAGTAAACGTGTTTTTATAAACATGACATAAATTCTTATCCATTAACTATTTTGAAACCCCTAAGTGATAAGAACTCACAAACTCCAATATCACTGATAAGTATAGATTATGTTAGGAATTTTAAACATTCTAGAAGTATCAATGGGAATACCCGTTGAAGCACGTTTTTCCAACGATATCCTGTTCCATAGTCATCCTCGGAACCTCCACAATCTCTATAACCTTACAACTAATATCACTCAGTGACATTGATCGGGTCCCACAGTTTTACGTGCCTTCTGAAACCCATCTATCATCCAGTCGCAGCAAGAGTTACTTAACCTAGCGATCCACTCAAATGCTGACTACTAATTAGGCCACGAGCTCCTCTTATATTATATTTATGTATTGTAATTTTAAAATGAATAAATAAAAAAATATATAATTTCAATCTGCAATGTCTACTACCGTTCATATTGGTTTGATACATCACCAGTACCGATACGATAAGGTACTTAAGAATTGTGTATGTGAATTTGTAGAGGTCGTGGGGGTTCTCCGAGGATGACGTCAGATGGCAATCGGTCATCTTAACTCGCCCCACAACCATATCGTGTTTTGGAAGGCACGTAAAACAGTGGGTCAAGAATAATATCACTGAGTGATACTAATCATGTGTTTGTCGGGATGACGTCAGATGCCAGTCGGTCATCTTAACTCGCCCTACAGCCGCATCCTCTGCAATCTAAGCGGACCCTGGTACTAGACCGGGATAAAACTAGGAAGAAGAAGATTGATCATTGTCAATATGTAATATATGTTATTGTAGTATCGACTGATACTACGTAAATATTATAAAATATTTATTATAATTATAACTCAGCAAATTGATGTATGCACGCGTCGCTCTCACACTGATCACAGTATACTTAGGTAGTTGTTACCAAGTCAACGGCCGTAACACAACTACCTCGTTTACCCGATTGTCTTTGTATTTATACTCTTATGAACAACAATCGTCTCGGCGACTATTATCATTGCCTACCATTTTTGGCGAAATTAATTTCAAATACTTCGTACGTCTTTACTGAGAATAATCCTAATCCTAAGGTAACAAAAGGTTATTTCGAGTGACCAAATTTCACCTAGTAATAGTTCTGATATGCACCCTGGACAAACACTGTAATACGAAATATTTTTATATATATCTATATATATATGTTTTTTTCACTGATATATGTTTTATTCAAATAAATTAATGTAAGTTTTTTATACATCTGTATTAAAATCTTGCACTAATTTATTACGCGCTTCAAATCGCGTTTACGACCGCGTTTTTTTTTCGACTTTTATGTAGAAGTAGAGAGTTTTAAGAGAGTTTTATGTAGAAGTAGAGAGTTTTAAGAGAAGGGTGCATGAAATCGCAATAAGAACGGAAGACCGCTCGAGTATAGTCGACTAAGAAAGTGCTTTACTATTTTGGATGACAGCTTCTAGTTAAAGAAAATTTTGCTAAGAGTTATTGTTAGAAATTAATAGAATGCATAACAAGCAAAAATAAGCCTTTTAACTAATTGATGCGCAAACGACATTCGACCTTAGCGTGGTGGTCGACTATATAGAGGCATGTACCCGTACACGTTACGACGTGCGGTCGGACTGCGCAGGCAAATCTACTCCGATAGACCGTAGCATGGATTAGTTTACAGTCGTAGCCATAACCGTAGCCTGCTATTAGTCTGACGTTGTAGTTTTTAATATATTGTAATAAATTAGTCTATTTAGTCTATCGATTGTAGGAAATATATACATTTGCAAAGAAATTGTTACGTTTCTAAAGTAGATCTTGGAACAACCTTTATTTTACTAAAACCTTTTCCGGAAAACTAATACGATAGAGCGCTACTATACGGAAATTTATAATAGTCATAAAATATTAAGTTCCTATCTACAAATCCGTACTTAAAATACACGTTTATATTTAAAACGTTTACATCGTAGAGTACAAAAATTGTTTTAGGCCTTATGGCTGAATAACAAAATGAACAATTCTAAATTTAATTTTTTAGCTTTGATCCGTATGTATTTCATACGGACATTGTTAATTTGTTTCGGTTAAATTTAAATTATTCATAAATATTACTACTACAACCGGATACTAGTACCTCTTTTTCACTTAAGTGGCGGCAATGCTGTCACTTCAAGTGATGGGAATGTTGTCGCGTTTCATTCGGTTTGTGAGAGTTCCCGGTGGCCTAAATCCTTCTTAAAAGGCCGGTAATGCATCTGCGAGCCTTCTGGTGGCGCAGACGTCCATGAACGTCGGTAGTGAATGAATGAACCCCTGATCGTTTGCCCCTTGTAATATAAAAAAATATGTCGTTTTATGTAATGTGGATAATTGTTGTACGAAATAAATGATTTAGAATTGAATTTTTTCATAAATAAATTGAAACAGATCGTGGGATAATTTTATGTCTGTCTCGAAATAAAGCCGTAAAAATCTTGCATCTATTTTATGTATATTTCCTTCGACAGCCGCCTCTATGTGAAGTTGGAATAACATTTTTCGCCTGAAGTAGTGCCCGTAATCAAAGTTTCTCAGTCACTTGTCAATATAGTATTGAGGATGTAGTACAAATTCAAAAGTTACGGATTTTGTGCTGTTCTGGTACACTTATATGAAATGATGTTGAAGTACTCTTTTTTTCCTGTGTACACTTTGCTAGGACTTACAAAAAACTGAAATGTTTCTTTATTTTAATCAGATACAGCACATAAAGATAGAGAACCCTTTATCCCTAAGAGTACTTAAAAAGGTACTCTGCTGGCTACGGCTTTGACGTTATCTTTTTTACATAGGGTGACAAAAGACCACATGAGAGTGAGCGAGAGAGACCAAGCTATACGAAGCTAACGCTCATTGTCTCTGTTTAATGCTCATACATATATATACCTGACATGAATGACTGAATACCTCTTAAACCAGTCAGGACAGGTATGACAATTTCTTATAATATTTTGTATATTTGAATTAGTCTTTAAATGGTTTCGATTACCATTTGAACCCTACCGGCTTCGATCATCCAGGATAACAATTCAGAGACGGACAATCCATTAATAAATCATCCGGGGTCCTTTATTCATCCAAGGCCCAAAATATTAGTACAAAAAGATACGCAAATACACCAGCTTTTATACTTCTTAAACTATTGTTGCACGAGGAACTTAAATTGGAACGTAATTACATAAAACTGCTGTAAGTAACAGAAGTTATTGTAATTTACAAGTGGAAGTTTGAAATAAAAACTGCAGTGACTCTGGTGTAAGCGTTTCTTTAAGCGCATTATATTCTTAGCAAAGGCGCGCAAACGAGAACATACGACTTATTTTTTAAATCTCTTTACAATATTCAATCCCGTTATCTACCCATCCGTACACAGATTAACAGGTATTTTCAAAGTGAAGTCAGAGCCAACGTTTAGAAACAGACTTAAATCCGTAGGATACTTAACCTTATTCCTAATCCAGAGGGATGCCCTGGCAAAAGTCGTTGGATGGAATAGAAATTCCATTCAACCATTTTGGGCACGACATCTACTTTAGACAAGGTCGAAACTCTATGTAGAGTTTTGGCATATAAATAAATTGGCACCCAAGTTACCAATACTGTTCTCGTTTAAAGTAAGTAGACGAAATGTTAATGGACTTTTACTAACCGAACGACTTTAAATAAAGTAAGTGTACGTACAGTTAACAGAATTTAATCACGTGTAAACTACATATAAGTTAATATAATTATATTGCCTTAAATGTATCTATTACGGCACAACAGTCGTGGAATGGGAAAGAACTTTCCTACGATCAACGTAGAGTTCTGTTATGTTCTCTGTATATAGTTATTGAAATTACCAAAGATTTTCTCAATTAAAGTACGTAGACACAATATTAATGAGTTTTATTAAAACGAGAGACCATCGAAAGGCGTAATTCAATATATATATATATATATATATATATATATATATACCTCGGTATTATTAAAAACTAAAACTCATTTTTTTTATTCATATAAACTTTGTAAAAAGTACTTATAAACGTCATATGTATAATTATTTTTTTTTAATCATTATTTAATAACTTGGTGATAAAATTTATGACAAATGCGCCCTGTACTGAAAAAAACCCGCAACAAACTCAGTCGGCTATTTTTTGTTCGATTGTCACAATATTTCAGATTTGGATTTGAATTTAAAGTGAAGGAAAATGATTAAGGCAAAAGGTAGTTATTTTGATTTCAATTAATTTATTACGGCACTAACATCTAACAGTTGAAAGTTATTTTACCTTTAAATTATCATCTATCACTCAATGTCTCTCACCAGTCCTATACATTAGTATTATTAAAATATTAATTATAGTTATATAAAGTATCAATTAAAGTGTACAGACATAATGTTAATGAACTTTAATTAACCAAGAGCCTGTCTAGAGACGTACGTTAATGTAAATCTGCGTAGGCGTGACGTAACACAGGTAAATGGACGACAAATAAGTCAGTTTTAGACAAGTCAATAATGTTCCTGATTAATTTTCCCATTTCCGTATAGACTTAATACTACACCCAATGTTGGTTTGTAAATGATAGACGTTTATTTCATGTTATTTTTAACGTGAATATTACAATAGATGCATTATAATTATTTGGAATTATTTTTTGTATTGGATTCGTCAATATAAATAGAAATTCATTCATTCAGACGCTCTCATTCTGCGTTTCTCAATATACATACGTTTAATACTGGATTATTTCGCTTCTAATTTTTAAACAAAAATTGTTCATTTGTTTGAATAATAAAAGGTACCGTTACACGGTAGAATTACAGACGGTTTATGTGGCTATTCTCCCATGTGGATGCGAAAGGATGTATATACGCCAACCTTACGTTCAACAGTGGGGGCTACTTATATGAAAAAACCTGTGTCAGATCAAGGGCCACCATTCACTAGTATTGAATTTTAAACGTTTTTGAATGAAAATGGCCTGCCTTCCGCTTCGGGGGTCGTGGGCACGATTACCGCCTCGAGTCTGGGTCTATTATCAATATTTATACATTTCCAAAAAAAGTTGTCTGTAGAGGCGGCTATTACCTATAACACAGGCATTAAGTTGTCTACCTTAGGAACAGACGTATATGTATATCATATAGTCCTGTATAAAAAAAAAATTAAAATCTTCCACTTCTCAATTGTGGGACATAATGAAACCTGTTCCACTGCAACAATTATACAACTTTATAATTAAATAATGTGCATGAGAAGCTAAACTACTTTGCTTTAATCCGCGAATGAATACGAGGGAAAATCGGTGTAATGCTGCAAGTTGTAGAGATGGTAGGTGTTCCGAGCATTACGTCTGATGGCAATCGGTTATCTTAACTCGCCCCGGATAATCGGGATAACGCTAGGAAGAAGAGATCTTTTTTTTTAATAAAAAAAAAATGTGTATTGCACGGCTCATAATGCGATTTGTTTGTGGAGTGTTCTACTCTGACTAAATCACAATCGAGCAATTTTCTGAGGTAAAAATCATTCTATGCCACTAAAAACGATTGAATTTTATTGTATCGTATGTGGTACTTATAAATATAAAGCCCCACAGATTAAGATTAAATTTGTGTTTTAATTTCTTTGTTCTGTCAGACGAATACAGGTTGAAGTCCCAATCGTTTTGATATACTTTACCAAGTCTTCCTTAAAGGTATTCTACGTCCATTTTGAAGGCAACCTTTCTAAAATTTTGCCTAAGACAGTGCCTAGGGATATAGGCCGATAATTGCTAGTTGACCCTAAGTCGCCGTATAATGTATAAAGGAAATGTTTATCTTAAATAGTTCTACAAAAAGCCCGTGACAGCATATATCTATCCTTCATATTTAAGCCATTAAAGTCAAAATAGTGAACTATTATGGAATAGGAACAGGAACGGGGAAGGAAAGGGGAACGGTGACAATATTATAGGATAATAGAATATAGTAGTTAGTAGGTAACCCAACGTTCGGGCAGGACAGTGTCTGCCGGGTCCACTAGTGTATATATAGGATCATCATCATCATCAGCATCATCATCATCATCATCATCATCATCATCATCATCATCATCATCATCATCATCATCATCATCAGACGCTATGTGAGATGCTAATGCGCCGCTTGGAGAGACTCTAGGGCGACGATAGGTGAGGCGCTAATGCGCCGGTAGATCGACGCTATGTGAGACGCTAATGCGCTGCTTGGAGAGACTCTAGGGCGACGATAGGTGAGGCGCTAATGCGCCGGTAGATCGACGCTATGTGAGATGCTAATGCGCCGCTTGGAGAGACTCTAGGGCGACGATAGGTGAGGCGCTAATGCGCCGGTAGTGCATCGCTATGTGAGACGCTAATGAGCCACTTGGAGAGACTCTAGGTCGACGATAGGTGAGGCGCTAATGCACCGGTAGTGCACCTTTAGGTGAAACGCTAATGCGCCGGTAGTGCACACCTAGGCCAACAACTTTTGAAGTTGTTTAACAAATATGTTTATAAATGCGGTTCGGAGTTAGCAACACAATTTCAATAGCGTTTGGCGCGTATGCCTTCATAAATATGTATAATGTATTTGTAGAGGCTCGATAGCGCAGTGGTGAACAGGACGGACTGAAAGTCAAAGATTACTTGGATCAATCCTACTGTATTATCCATTTACAGCAGCAAGCAGAGGCTTTAAACTTAGAATGGAAATTAAGATTGGAGAATATATAACATACGTAAAGTAGCTAGATTTGTTTATATTAAGGAATATCTATTATCTAGATGCATAAATTTAATATTATGTTTTCTCGCAGCTTCCCTTTGTGATTATACGTAACATATCGTGGAGTTAATTCCTTATGGTAGGGAAGCCTAAGAGCGGAGCATCCTTGCATCCTGTAGAGTACCCCCCACCGGCGTGTGTTCCGAATGCCGGAGCCAAATATAACTTCATTTGAATGATCATTTCAATGATTCAAACGTACAAACACTTTAAGCTATGTCTGGTTTCGGCATAAGGTAGACAACTTAATGCCTGTGCTATAGGTAACAGACGTCTGTTATACACAAACATTTTTTTGTATAAATATATAAAGACATACATATAGATAATACACCCAGACTCGAGGTGGGAACCGAACCCATGACCCCCGGAGCGAAAGGCAGTGTCACTGTCCACTACGCCAACGGGCCAGTCGGTTTTTTTTGAGTCTCTCTTTTGTAAATTACATAAAACTGCATCTGCTGATGACACAAATGGTCTTTACCAATATTTCCCCCAACAGTGAGGAAGAGGCGTCAATAATGATGGCCAATGACGCGGGAACGGAGTCACAAGTTTATTCCTGCTTCTGGTTTGCCTATCATGCATATCACAATTTTTTTTATACAGATGAATATTTTTTCCAACAAACATAATATTGGCAAGTATATACTGTGAAGCAACTGTTAGTATACTTATATCTTTAAATTTTTCGCGTAGGGAATCACGAAATACATAACGAATTGTATTCTTCTTCCTAGCGTTATCCAGGTCTAGTACCAGAGTCCGCTTAGATTGCAGAAGATGTCCTCATCCTCGCAACCCCCCGATCTCTACAACCATACGAGTAATATCATCCAGTGACATTAACCGGTCCCACTATTTTGGTGCCTTCCAAAACATGGAGAAGATTGGAAGTCAAATATAAACCAGTGTTGTTGTGAATGGGTCACCCAAGCCAGATACCCCCCAGTGAGAGCCTCGCGAAGGAAGAAAAGCAAAGCGCCACCACCTCCGACGCCGATAGCTGGTACCGATCAAGTAAGAGTGAATGTAGTGTTTTTACTTTAAAGGAAATAAAAAATAAAATAAATAATTTAAAGAAAATAACGCTAAAATTACTTTCAAATAGTCCTATTTGAGCTCGATATAAGTATGAAGCTAATTTATTTAAATTTGTATACGAAAATTAAAGTGATGGATATATATACAATAAATATACACAATATATACATTACTATATGACACACGGGCGTCTGTTCCGAAGGTAGACAACCTTATGCCTGTGTTATAGGGTTCTAACCTTTAGTAAATTGATAAATTTTTGTTGTATGTATGTTATAAATAAATCTAGTACCGTTAGGGTATTGTCACATGTACTCCTAATGCAAACTTTTAATTTAATCTTAGTAAGAGGGGAAAAGGAAATATTAGATATACCTAAAAAGTATTCCCTAATTTTCTTTAAGAAAAATTCTTGTATAAAATCAATCAGAAATCATTTATACCAACCTGATGTTACAAACAGCTAAATTGATATAAGAAAATAATAATTTACTTCATTTAACTTTAAAAATTACTTACTGCGTCTCGCGACTTTGCGTAGGCCACTCTTATTACTTACGACTTTGAAAACACTTTACAACCGATCCTTGGGCCTACCAAATAAACGTAAAAATTTCTATAATAATCGGTCAAGCCACCTCTGAGGAATTTGGCAACAAACACTATGACACGAGAATTTTATACATCAAATTCCCTCTCTAGCCCCCTCTTTATGTAAGCACCATATAATATAGACTGTACATATTTCTTACCCTACTTACGCATAGAGGAATGCGTTCGGTATAAAAGGAGTGGGAAGCGTAACATCTAACACATTCAATATCACTACCTTTATTTTTTCATATCTTAATCGTTTGTTAAGGGGTAAACTAAAAAAGATGACACAGTGATGATAAATTAAGCTTCTGCGCATTGCAGTTCTCTTATTTAAGATGTTCACCAGCAAATATATCCATTTTGGATTGCTAAAATATTTACCTAGCAACGGAAATTTCAATGTAAAAATTTACAAGCACCCAATTTTAAACTTAACACGTAATTAGCATCAAAAACGCCTCTAAGTTTGGCATTTTCTACATGGAAATTGCCAGATATTTTTAAATGTTTTTATTTTTATAATAATATTTAAAAATGTATGTTAAAGTAAGATATATTAAATAAATGATAGTCAATTATGTAATAATAGAGCTTTTATTAAATTCAGGATCTTTTATTTTCTTCTTTTGAACTATTCCACCTTTATTATTTTTTACTTTTTCTATAGACCAGAATTTATATTAAGCGAACCTTTTTCATGTGATCACAGTTAGCAATCTAATGATATGATATATGATCCTTCTTTTAGTTTTCATCATGATGATGGTGATCAATCTTATTTATTCGAACGTCTCTAATTTTAGTTTGCTAATATATGGCGCTTTACTTGATTACATCCTCCTACATATCTAATAGATTTCAATAGAAATCACAGACAAGCACATTCATTATATTTGTACGTACATACATGTGTAATAGAGTATAACGTAAATTAATTATTTACCGTTTATTTATAATGATGATGCTAGTTATACTGTTATATAACTTTACTGTACTAAGTCACGAGTAAAGATGTAGCAATTATTATAGATTGTAATGTACAGCTTTAATCTATTCTAATATATAAAGCTGAAGAGTTTTTTGTTTGTTTGCTTGAACACGTCTAATTTCAGGAACTGTCCGATTTGAAATATTATTTCAGTATTAGTCAGCCCATCAAGGATATAGGCTATGTATAGTCTATATACAGGCTTTATATCATCACGTTAAAATGGAATCTATTTTTTTCACCTAATTTTACGCGGACGAAGTCATGGGTAACAACTAACCTCTTCGTATAGATATCACATAAGACTGCTAAAGGAATTACTATTAAAATTAATATCAGGTTGGGAAAAGAGTATCTACATAATATTAAGACGTGAAGCAAAAACCATTTCAAGAAAATTGCGCGGACGGAGGAGTATGAAATTTGGCACAATTATACATTATATAGAAGATGGTGTGCGAATACTAATATTTTTATAAAATATGCATTGTAAATATACTAAATTATTAAAATAAAACAACGCACATGCACACTAATGCCAAAGCATTTACACACACAAGTATACATTTTACTATTAAATAGTGTCATAGCATAATCATGACAACCACAAAAACACAAAATGATGAAATATTTTGTTAATGACAAGTAAGGAAATGATATCGTCTGATGTCGTTGTACAAAGAATAAAAAAATGTACATAGCTTTAAATAAGCATATGGTATGCAAATTTAAAGAATTTCAACCCGCCGATCTCTAGTTATTTTAATTTCATTTAGAGACCGAAACGTAGAATATCTTAAAGATTTCTGTGGTCACGGGAAAACCACGAACGTTGTTGGACAAGCTGGAAGACCTTGATCGAGTACTGGCGAAATAATTTACTTACAGTTTCATTTTACCATCAATCTTCTGTAGGGTATTTATTAAAAGACGTCCAAGGTCGTCTAGTCGTTAGGAAAACGTTATAATTATTTTATGAATTATTTTTAGAAAGAGAAAGGCCTTGACAACATATATAAACACTTGAATATAAAGTGACAAATTCTTTAGTAATTTTGAGCTATTTTTGAGATTGAAAAAAGCCGTTTGATTCGCGTCATCGTCACCTACCGTATTTTTTTTTATTTCCATATATTTTGACGTACCAACTGCATTTTACAATATATAGTTGTACATTATGGAATCCTATAACTATTTAAAACACTTTTACAGGCACGTACAGCGTCAAAATACATAATTAGGTACAAAAACTTAAAACTAAAAATTATTCAAAACTTTTTTTATTCTATTATTAAAAAAAGGCATTAGACATTCTAATGTCTAATGCCTACCATATACCGACCATATATAATTCTATGGTCTACCATATACCGACTATGTATGTATACTTTTTGAGCAAATAAAAATCATGAAACTTGCGTCATCGTCACCGAACGGCTTGACTTTAACTTGGCTTTGAATTTAACGTTTTCGTCACCGACACCTTTGACGATTCGTTTTCACATCTGTTGATACGCCCGGAGTGCCGGTGTACATTTTTCTTCAAGTTTTCATTTTTTAATTAGTCCAAGATAGATCTAGCTGATACAACAATGCCAATATGAAGTAAGCTGTAAAAATATAAATAAAAATTTAAGCTTTCCATTTATCTACTTGTCTGCACTAATACCTAGCTCGTAACAATGAATGAGCTGGGATTATTTGTAAGTTAAACCATTTCTCTACTCGGCGCAGCCAAATGCGGTATAATAGTGTCGTTGGCTTACACAATTTATTAAAATATTTCTCGTGTATTTTTAAATCTTTTACCATCGAATGCAGTTTATGATATTGCGTTGATACTCTTATGATATTTTGATAGTTGAATGGTAATGTAAATTATACTTTATGATGTTCTGAATAGTGTGCTTGCCACTTGAGAGGTTATTCAAAGCATGTTTATCTTTAATATCGTACTTAAACATACACGCGCGCGCACTCACACACAAACACACACACATACATATGCAAACACACACGCACACACGCACACACACACACAGACACGCAACTTTCCTCTCACATGGCGTCTATTATGGTATTCGTGGGCGTAATCGTGGGTAAATGCAGACACAAATAAAAGTAGGAAGTGTTTATAAGCACTTTAGAATTAACCACCATCTTTTATATCTGGGTTAAGTTAGATAGCACGTGCAATTATCGGAACCATTGCGTTGCAGAGGATATAACCAAAGCAGTGCCATTTTTTTTCTATGTTACAAGGGGAAAACGTGTAGGCGGTTAACGTTAGCGACTACCGACGACGATGGAAATCTGCTCCACCAGGAGGCTAGCAGACGCGTTGCTTTGACATTATATTATTGTGTGCGTAAATCGTTTAGCATTGGTGTGCGTGTGATTTTATTATAATAATTTAATATATTAATATTGCACATTATAAAAGAATATTACTATTCGCACACCTTCCTTCTTTATGAACCATAATTGTGCCAAATTTGGTACTACCCCGTCCGCGTTATTTTCCTAAAATGACGCTTCGTGTATTAATATATAATTAAAAAAAAATAATAATTAAAAATTAAAACAAAATTGACTGTTACTGTATTACATTGTAATTAACTGTATTATACTAAATACAGTTGTGGTAATGACGTGTTAAATGTATGCTTTCGCCCAAATTAACATGTCTGTCTTAAAATATAGCGAAAATATCCCTTTTAAGCTTCGAAAGGCCTATTGTACGCTCCATTTCAAACACTCAAAGGTCCATAAGCTTTTAAAAGCTGAGAAAGTGTTTAAAGAATTTTAATTTTAGGAACATTCTTCACACGTTTTATGAGATTTAAAAGCGTCTTGTAGTTTTTTTTATATAAAGGGGCTAACGGGTGGGTAGTTCACCTAAATGACTACCGACACCCAAGGTCATCTGCATTTCCAGGCTTTGGGCCACTAATAAATGTCAAACATCGTACGAAATTGCGACAACAATACCATCACTTGACGTGGCAGTACTGCCTTTTTTCCCCGTATGTGGAATGCTGTTGGTTACAATGATCTTCACAGCGTCAAAAGGGCCTCATCCCATTCTTGAGCGCGCAATGTATCCGTGAACATTGGGAAGCAATCGTCAACAAAATGTTGACGCCAATATCTTTATGATTTATGGCCTATGTGTTATGCTGATCTATAACCTATGTTATTGTAAAGTTTTATTAAAATCCATTTAGTGGTTTTTCCGTGAAAGAACGTCAAACACACATCCATGTGTACAAACTTTCGCGTTTATGGTGTTAGTAAAATTCACAATATGAGCGCGTTTTTTATTTATTAACATTTGTGAAATTCTATTTAGATTTTAAAAATATTTTAAAAGTAGATCTTTTTTTATATGGGAATTGAACCAAAGTACCAGGAAAGCATCAGTGGTTAGGAGCAAGTGCCGAAATAAGTCGATAAGGGCAGGGACACACGCGCGTTGCTGCAAATGGCACACCGTAACGTACGTAAACGTATTGATTACTTAATCAACATTTAGAATTTTATTGTTTTCGCTTAACCTTTGACAGACCTGGACTGAATTAATATGGGACCAATCGGGAAGCACCAGCATTCAAATGAAACAAGAATCATCAAGATTGGTCCCAGTCCAAAGTTCTGCGACCAACATAAAAAAAAAACATACGGGTCGATTTGATAACGTCGTCCTTTATTTGAGGTCGATTGAAAAGGCACCATGTTGAAGCCGATGAACAAACTCAGTCGAGTACTTTTTTTATTAACATTAATTAATGTCTGTTGCAATAATCCAGGACACTGGAAGGAGAACTAGTCAAGAACTACATTCACCAGCTAGAGCTGAAAGAAGCACGTGCCTTCCGATTTTCACAAAACCAATACAAACAGCTTCATCGCTAAAATCGTAAACTATATCGCGAATGAAACTGCCGTAAACTAGTTTATCCAACAGCAACAGAATAGAAGTTTAAATTTAATACCAGAACGAGATGTCCAACTTTTTCAACATTTCCCCCGTTGTTATTCATTACAATGTTCTACCTGTGTTTATTTACGAGTAGGTTATTAATCGTATCTATTTTAGAATGAATATACTAGATGGTCACATCAACCAAATAGTGATGAAAAGATTCTAACATTATATTCCCTCTTACTTGTTCTGAAATTAAACAAGGAAGCACGGTCCAATTTATTGGACACGTTATCTTATCTATTTTCCTTTTCCGAAATAAACGAGGCAGCTTACATTTCCTTCAGACGCGAACACTAAGGAACTAAAAAGGAAAAAGAATATTTTTTTCTGTATTCGTACATATGATGTGCTAAACCTATGTCTGGCTCCGGTATAAGTGAAACCACAGCATTATCTATAGCTTATATTATATAGGAAGGATGAATTTGTTTAATTCAGTTCTGACCTAAAAACAATTGACGACAAAGTATAAAATAGTCCATTACACACAATCGAAGTGGTACTACTGGTTTGTTTATTTTATACTGGAAAACTAGCAGAGGGTCTAGCACGAACATTCTCGATAGTTTTACTTACTTTTACGTTCGAAACTAAACGTCAAATGAAGATGTTTAATAATGTATTTTTATTGTCAAATACATTGACATACGTGTATTTAATAGGTACATGCTTTGTAACACAAGAGAAGTGGCATGATGCAATCAATTATGCCCTGTCCGATATCCGAGGCAGCTATAACTTTATTTAAATTGATTTACAAGTGTGAAAAATCTTATGTAGTACATCTCATTTGTTACATTTTAAAATCAATATAAATATGTCATTTATATGTTATGTCATAAGTATATGTTTTTTTGGATGGGTCTGGCATAATCTAAAATAAAGTTTAAGACCCTTAAATAAAATAGATTAAAAAAAAGAATATAGAACGTTCTGATGTGCAATTTAATTGCAGCCGAGTGTATATTTAACACATATTATTTAGGATCAAACGAGAATAACTGGGCCAATACGGCCAGTAATACCATAACAGCATTATTTAATTAACTCACTAACATAGACTACAGATAGCACTGCAAAGTCAACTTCTGGTCGCCTGTTATACACAAATACTTTATTTATCTAAATATATAATTACATACATATGGATAACACACCCAGACTCGAGGCGGGAATCGAACCCACGATCCCAGAGCAGAAGGCACTGCCCACTGCGCCAACGGGCCAGTCAATATATATATATATATATATATATATAGTTGTGAAGACTGTCCGTTTTCACGCCTAAACTGCTCAACCAATTTTGATAAATTAATGTATAGAGATATATTGGACCTTGGAGAAGGTCATGGGCTTTCTTTAAGTGCCAAAATTAAATTAAATTCAATGCGGACGGACGAAATCGCGGCTTACAACTAGTAACAATATAATAGTAATATTATTCACCTTATGACACGCGACACTGTTAATCTGGTCGTCTCAGCGGCTAATTCATTAAGGAACTTGGGAACTCTTAGGAACAGACGTCCCTATGTCATATAGTCCTGTATATATTTATTTATCGACTCAAATGCCGACCACTGATAGGACCTCCTCATTTATGATGGTTTAATTTACACATCGCTATTAAAGTTTATGCCTAGTTTAAAAATTTAGGGCATAGATGCATATTTATAGCTCAGCGGTGAACAGATCAAGCGTAATCCCAAAAATAAAAAGATCTTCAAGAAAAAAAAAAGATAAAGAACACAAATGTTATAAGATTTTAAGTTATAGGAAATTACTTAGTTTAAGCTATTCTTAAACTTTAAAAAAAAACTGTCGAGATTAGCTTTTTAATATATATCATATGACATACAATATCTGACCCCCTCCCTCCCCTATTGACCGACCTGTTTGCACCAGACGTGTTGTATAATCTCGTCTGCTATGGCATATTAGTAAATAATTAATAATAATAGTAAAAAAAAAGCTGAAAAAGAAAAATTAACTAAATATTTAGACCTTGCTCGTGAGATCACTGCCATGTGGAATGTTGAATCAGCAGAAATTGTCCCGATCGTTGTCTCAGTCACTGGTCTTATAGCGAAGAGCTTTAATAAACACCTTAAAGAGCTCTCGCTTGATTGTTGGGTCAAGAGTCGGATATAGAAGGCGGTATTGCTTGAGACGGCACGTATTGCGAGGAAGTTTCTCAATCTGGAGCCCGAACCACCCCTCCAAAATTGGTCAAGCACAAAGGACGTCAGAAGTCGGCTTGATAGATCGTTCTCCGGGAGCTGGTATCAAATGGCAAAAATTGGATATTTTGGTGGCAAAAAACTGGTCGGCAGAACTGATGCGATAATGGAAAACATCACGTGCATCTCGGAAGCTAATGGTTTGAGAGAGCATTCTTAAGATGGAGATAGTACGAGCTTGTCGTACTTAATACACTCTTCGGTAGTGCTAGTACGATAATCACGAAGCTTATTATTTTTTATGAGAGTACACTCCTCGTGTACTCCCCACTCTCAAGCACTTAATCGTACTGTCGCTTGCGTGAATAGTACATATGGCGTTTGTACCAGCAATATTTCTTTACTACAAAGTCAGTAATAGGCTCTATTTAAATTGATGTCTCGATTGCTCAATCGTCATCCATCTTTCTACGATTGAGCAATCGTAGAAAGATGGATGATGATCGGTAAGGTACAAGCGATCAATCTTAACCATGGGATATATTTTTTATACTAGCTGTGCCCGCGACTTCTCCCGCGTAAAATTAGATAATAAAAATACATTTCATTTTAGCGTGTTGCCATATAGCCTTCCTCGATACATGGGCTATCTAATACTGAAAGAATTTTTCAAATCGGACCGGTTCAAGCAAACAAACAAACAAACTGTCAAGCTTTTATATATTAGTATAGATAATAAGAGGAATACGGACAGGCGCTTCACCTGACTGTCGATGCACATAGTCAACTGTTCTGCCGACTGCCAAAGTGGCCAAGATGCGTTGCTGGCGTTTGATTGCTAAGTGTGCTCGTCGATGGAAAGTCGTGAAGTAAAAGATACGATTACATTTCGTAAAACTTAAGAAGGATCGACTCTAAAAACATATGTGCACATGTGTGATCATAATCTAAGTTAATAAAAAATTTAAGCAGTAATACTATGTCCACCTCTTTTAAGTTGGTATGAAGAAGCTACCACTCTTGTCATGATTAGGTGTATAGTATGTTCTCCTCAAAACTTATCTCATTGGAATGTGCCTATATTACAAACAGTACTTTATTATATGCCCATATTGATGAAATAAGTGTGAACAAAGTGCGTCATTAATGCACAAGTGTTAAGTTTGTACTAAATTAACACTAGTGCATGAACTACTCACTTAAGCAAGGTGCTTAGTCTACTTTTATTACAACTACATCTCTGTCTATTTCCATTTTTTAAACTTTCCCTGTGTAATTATGAAGTATCATAGGTTTGCAATGTAAAGCTTCTTTTTGTCTGTATTATACTAATATAATAAACAAATTCATGGCCAAATCATGAAGCTATCAGCTAATATCATCCAAACTGCAGTGTATATAAACAAAAATCAATTATTGTTCGTTAGTCTCGCTAAGACTCGAAAACCGCTGGACCGTTTTAAATTCGTTTGTTTTGTTTCATACCGCTTATTTTCATGGTTTAAGGGAAAAGAAACAACGGAATGACGATAGATTACTTAAAGATACTAAAAACTAGAGATTTTTTCTTTCACAACATTTCAAATTGCTGACGTTAGTACAAGACCTTTTGACTGACGTACCATGTAAATAAATTATTTCCAATTAATTTGTACTGCTTGAACGCTTATTTACCAAAAAAGATTAATGATTTCAATGTGACTGGCCTGTTAGCGCTGTTTTAGCGTGATGATATATGGCCTATAGCAGTCCTCGATAAATGGGTTATCTAACACTAAAAGAATTTTACAAATCGGACCAGTAGTTACTGAGATTAGCGCGTTCAAGCAAAATAACAAACTCTTCAGTTTTATATATTATTATAAATTGTTTAAGTTGGTCACTCAAAGGAACTGCCTGTCCGTTTGCTCCTTATTATATATAATGATGCATTATATATAACTAAGAGCAAAGGGCACAAGTCTTCTGGTACTGGTTTTTTTGAAAACCAGCACCAGGGACTCGGAGAAGGTCGGATATTTGTATCCGATCTACTTCGAGTTTCGGAAGGTAAGTAAAAATTGGGTACTGATTGATGTCACTGAGTGATATTAGTCGTTAGATTGTAGAGATTGTGGGGATAGTTGCCGATGGAATTTGAGATCAAAAACATAAACATTGGTGTGGACTGAAAACAATAAGCTTATTCGTGCAATTTTGCAAGAAAACTCAAATAAGTTATTACTGACTCTTTTCTATTCAACAATGTCGTATAATATGTCGCAATAATATAATGTAGCCTTTTCACGAGTGCAAACATTTTATGTACCTGGCAATACAGCAGAAATCCTAAATATTTGGTTATTTTAACAAGATCATATAAAAATCTGCACTATATTACGTTTTTGATGCAAGTGAATAAAACTAAAAATTATAAAAAAACCTAATGTAAACATGCGTTACAGACTTCAATAATCGATTTCGGATTCAAAGACGATTTTAGTCGAACTTTCCTAGTGTCTCATATCTGTTATTGCCGTTCATTCCCCATTATATAAGCGGTGAAAACCGCGTGAAACCCGCGGTGAAAACCGTGTTCGTGTTAAGCCCTCTGTACCCTCTTCATGACTTTACTTTGGCAGATAAAGACTCTGATATTCGAATGGTAAGAAATAGTAATTATGTCAATATCAAGGTAAGTAGATTTTTGTATATTTTTTTTAACGCTAACCATTCTTACTATATATTTTCATTTAAGCCTTCATACAACAGATCTAGTATCGTATCAATTTAATGGGATAAAAACCAAAAACATATAAGAAAAAATACATACTTTACGGACCCAATTGGTGAGGAGAAATTTTCGTGCCAAACTTGATTTTTGCCAATATAAATGGGTGCAGTTGGCGACAGCAGCCTCTCACACCCACGAGCCTTTGCAAGATGGGAGGAAAACCGGAATATGTAGGCATATCTCATATTGTTTCTAACCACTAGAGACATCGGATAATGATCTTAAGTCCGTCGCACAATAAGCTTCTTCTTTTTATCATTCCAATAGCAAACTTTACAAAATTAATTGTTATATAGTAGAGGTCCAGAAAGTGGTCACATCAATGGCTCTATCTGATGCAGCCATGAAATCCTACTATTTGCAGGTGTTAGGGCCCACAGGACACGACATTAATGTTCGACATCGTTTGCATCGCAACACATAGGCTTATAGTCTCACAGTAGGCATTTTCAAAAAAGAGAAGCGCATAAGAGATAGGTTAGGTTTAAAGATATTTATTCTTAATAAGACAATACAGTCACTTACTTAAGAATATGGTTAATATACAATGGTTAGAAGCGGACGGGGGATCGCGTAGTGATGGCCCTGCCCTGGCAAAAAGATAACCGCAAAGCAGGGGTTATTTTTTTTTTGCCTTAACACAGCGATCGCTTTGGTTGCTTTGCGCCAAAATGTCCTATTGTAGTATTTATAACTCGAAAAGTTTATAAAAATAAATAAACATTTCAGCCTCCCCCGACGGAACTTTACTCATTAGAGTGCAAACAACAACTTCGGGAAGAAAAAAACAAGAATAAGGACTTTTGTGCAAAATCCTGAAACTGCATAATTAATAAATACACCAATTAATAAGATATCATTAAGTGAGTATAGAATGTTTGTCTATTTATTTACCAGACAGTTTTCCATTAAAATTAGGGTTTGTGGCAACATTTAGCCCTGGATGTGGCGTTCGAGTAAACAAACAAACAAACTCTTCAGCTTTATATAATTAGTATAGTTTTAAAGATAGTTTATTTTTAAATAGGTTACCCGCACGCAGTAAGAGCTACTTAGCCTAGCGAGCGAATCAACTGCCTACCACTGATTGAGCTACGACTCGTTTTAAATAATTTAACTTTCAATGTGTCTAATTTTACATGATAATAATTTGGATGCTACTAAAGTTTAACTACTTGCAGATGCTTGGTCGGGTGGCACCCGTGGCGGGCGCGGAGGTCGAGCCCTGGTGTACGGGTGCCGCGCGCGCTCCCCGGCCCCTCGCGCCCCCCCATGATGCAAGGGTACTCTTGATTCGTTTAATGTTGATTAACTCGTATTAAAATTATTAAACAAATTTTAACATTCGATTTCTCATGTGAGAAAGAGGTACTGGTACCCGGACGCGCCGGCCCAATTCGGCTACAAGCATGGCGCTACTTCTAATTATGTCCGTGAAAATTTTATTTATAACTAACTGTGCCCGCAATTTCGTCCGAGTAAATCGCGTTCAAGTAAACAAACTAACTCTTCAGCCTTTACACATTAGTATAGATTAACCATAACGCCCAGCCCCTATTATTGTAGGCTGTAATATGACAATTTATATTTTTACATACAGACAAATACATAAATACATATATATATACACATAAGCGAAATGTCACCTAACACGAAATCTCGAAAACCGCGGGAAGTACACACGTGAAATTTGGTAACAGAGTAGACATGAAGACATCGGCAAAGTACGAATCTTTCGACAGGACCGGAATAGTCCATGACGATAATGTCAGTCCCATCATACCCTAAACTTAAACTATAACATATTAGTTTAATTTAGATTGTGCATCATATAGAAAATTTCATATAGAAAAAAAAATCGGTCAAGCCGTTTCGGGGGAGTATGGTAACTAGCATTGATACAAGAGAATTTCATATATAAGATAAAGTGTAAAGATAAGAAAAAGTACAAAAAAAAGTACAAAAAAAAGTACAAAAAAGTACAAAAAAAAGTACCAAGAAAAAGTACAAAAAAAAAGTAAAAAAAAGTACAAAAAAAAAGTAAAAAAAAGTACCAAAGTAAAGATAAGAACGAGACGGGAACATTCCAAATTGGTTGGAACTATACCAACCTGTACGGAGCCGAATTCGCAGAGGCGGCGGCCGAACTGCACATAATGGAATTGTTCGTCTATGATTTTTGAAGTAAAATGTTTTTACGCACGGTAGGCTTGGGGAATAAGCTGATGAATGCTTGACGAGAGCGTTACGAAAAGTGTGATCATGTAACAATTAGGTTGATGATGTTTTTTGAGCGTAATTAATACCGATAAAATTTTTCTTAAATCAATTTTTTCCATGCTGTTTTATTTATCCAAAAAAATGGTTAGGGTAGTATTTAGAGATTTAACCACTCGATGAGTAAAGGATTCCAATTGACCTATGTCCTTATTGTTTAAAATACATGTTTTATTATGATATGTATATAAAACTGCGGGTATCGTCTGCTTAGTAATAAACAGTAGGTGATAAAATAAAATGAGTGACATATTAATTACAGATAAATTATATAACTTATGGTGTGATTCCGAAATGGTGACTTTAAATTTCATCACCATCATAAAAACACATGGCAATTAATCGTAACTAATTGTTTTCGAGAGTTTATAAACTATCCGCGGCGTTCTATTGAAAAAATGCTCACAACATTCTCGGAATTCGCCAATGTTCGAAGTTGCCAAAAGTTAATTTGTGTGCGCGTTTTATTTAGCATAGTTTGCGCGAACCTTTGACCTAAAACACCTTGCCCCTGTTCATGTTGGTTTTATTTAAAGGTAATTGAGAATGTGTCGTGAACTGTACGTGTAGGAATATAATCACTTCTCTATTTTTGTAAAGTGTTCCGATTATAATTTTGATGGTTTGTACTAGTTGAAAATTTTTTGTACTTATTTGATTTATCATATATCAGTTCCGTAGCAATAGTATGATTTTCCTAAATAAATATAAACAGGAAATCGAATCTGTACTAAAATATAAAGCTGAAGAGATTGTTTGTTTGCTTCAACGCGCTAATCTCAGGAACTGCTCTCCTGATTTGAAAAATTCTTTCAGTTTTAGATAGCCCATTTATCGAAGAAGGCTATAGATGTAGATATAGAAGAAGGATATATCATACCCTAAACTGGAATCTATTTTGTACCTAATTTTACGCGGACGAAATCGCGGGCAGAGCTAGTATTTTATAATCTGATAGGTGAATATAGGACATTTATATCAAAGCAAGTTTAGTATACTCGGGGATAACAAACCAAATAAATCCTCCGAAATATGTACTAAGTACGCACAAATTACCAAAGGACCGCACAAAACGACATAATTAGTCATGGTACGTCTCTTGTTTGTCCAATATGTTACAATATAATGTCAACACGTAACAAATGACGTTACAGAACGATTTCGACAGTTAACTAAGCTTTTCTGAGATTGAGTTATGTCTTCTAGGGTATTGAGTTCAAATTACCATGGAAATGTTGAAATAATTTATTATATGGCATTCTTAAGAAAAATTCGGGTAGGCTTATACTTATTTACATAGGTCGTGAGGTACCAACAGCTAATGCGCGTGGATGTTTGTAAGGGACGAGGTGTTCAATCCCGTGACAGACACACCTTAATACTGATACTGCATTGCTAACTTATAAATTTATGTATTGATATCTCAAGTAATTTAATACAATAACAAAACCTAATCATTCATTTTATGTAATACTTCAATCTATGTAATACAGGAGTGTTGTCATTGATAAAAATAGTTTGTATTGTTTTAATAAGTACTTAGCAGTTCAATTCTTAAATTTCTAATATCTTAATCCTATTGTATCAAACTATTTGCATATGTGTATTGACAAATTTTCTTACGATTTTTGGAGATTTTTTTGCACGTTCATGAGACTAGTTATGACATGGCGTGGGTTCTAGTTCTAATATGTGTGGTTATGTTTGTGTGTTTCTTGCCTGTCTATATACCTTTATATATATATAAATCGACTGTACAAGCCTTTGTCACTCTATTCCTCCTAATTCGCTGGATGGACTTGGATGGTTTGAAAAGACAATCGAATTCGATAATGCCGAGGCCAGACAGCTTCATTTGAATGATCATTGCAATGATCATGTAGTGTGGCCGGAACTTCGTGTAGCTGCGCAAATTTTTGTATCACTTTGCAGTCTTCAAGGACAAAGATGTACAAACACTTTGTGTTATGCCTCGCTCCCGCATAAGAAGATAAATAAAACTCTAAAGAATATGTAAAAAAATACAAAATATTGCAGAGTATCTTCGGAATACTTCCAATAGATGGGGTTGGTACTGGAGCTTCGTCCATCCGTAAATCGGATAAGACAACGTCTACTGAGTCCGCGAGCATAAGTATAAATGGCGTGAACACCCATCATTATTCAAGTATTTCGTATGATCTAGCGTAATTAATAAACTAAGATCTTCAGCTAGATACATTGCATTCATAATCTTGGTAAAGTCGTTTCCACTGTACCAGAACTTCACACAGTAGACACACAGAACTTCATATGTTCTTTTGATCACATTCCATCCAACCTTAAGCGAATGTAAGAATATGAGAATTCTTTTTTAAAAAAGAAAATGTATTAGCAAGAATATTACGGTCACGAACATTATCATAATCAAATCCACAAGACCGACATTATAAGAATTGCATTCCATAACTTAAATTGACTTATATAACGGAGACTTTATTCATTATGAGGGTCATCAAAACTTGTATAGCGGTTCCGGTCCACAACAATGGCGCTTTTTGAACTTTAATTTATACAGAAAAATACACATCAAGCATATTTTGCATCTGCACATCTACCTATACATTATAACAATAAATTAAATTATTTGGCTGCGACTTATAAATAACCGACTTTTACATGTTACTAAAAAAGGTTTATTTTCTTTACAATTTCATCAAAAATTACACATTGAATAAAATAATACTCGTTGGCATTAGTTTATTTAAAATAAAATCTCTCATAAAATAAAAAAGGAGAGGTTAATCTCAATATTTTTGTAATTAGTACGCTTGATTGGCCCGCAGGCGTAACGACATCGGGGTGCAATTTATTCAGTTACTTCTTTGATTTCAGTAAATCCTTTTACCAGACAAAAACGTTTATGTAATTAGTGTCTAGAACGGATAAATAAAGATACGAAATGAGATTGGCGATTTATTCTGAAATGTTTATTTTTACTTCTTTTACATATAATGCGTATTACCTATTATCAAACATATATTTTGTCGTTTGTTAAACTATTGTAATAGGGTATTGTTTCTAGCTTAAAATAGTCATACTAATGTTTTAATGAGCAAGATGAAGATGACATAATATACAGCCACCATTTGTATATAATTAAGGTCTAAGGATAATCGCCCATTTGCCTGTAAATGTAGACAATTCAGACCTTCAAGTCAATTTGAAGCATCGTATAAATTTGATTAGGCAATGGCCCTCAATAATAGATATACAGAAAGCCACAATAATTATCAAGGCATATCCATATGAGAGCTTTTTCAACAATAGACATTTTTAGATTTAAGCAAATGAAGCCAGAAAAAATAGGATAAATTGTTTTAAGTCTCTCATACACATTCATAGTTATCCGTAAATAATATTAATGATAAATTATAATATACAAACTCAAGGCTGGAACTGATTACAAATTTGACTGCACTATTTCAAAGTCAAAATTTTATTTTTATTTATTTTATTTAGTTAGGTACGCCAACAACGGTATTCAATAATAAATAGTCTAGAACCTGAGGAGGTCGTATTAATCAGTGGCCGGTATTTAAGTGGATCTCTAGGTTCAGTAGTTCTTACCACGGCTGGATTATAGATGGGTCACCTATTCTAAAACTGGTTTTCAAATACCCGATGTTTACGTGTTTCAAAAGGTACGTAAAACAGTGGGTCCCGATTAATGCCCCTGAATGATATTAATCTGATTGTCAAAATTGTTTGTGTGTTCGATTGTCGCCTTGAGTCTGGGTGTATTATTTGTACGTATGTATTTACATATTTCTACAAAAAAATATAGTGTATGGCGTCTGTTATATAAGATAATTAATTAGAATATTAAAAAACTTAAAGAGTACTTTTCAAAGGCCGGCGACACATCTGCCATCCGTCTGGTAGTCAGTTTAGTTTTTCATGCATGTCTTGGATTTCCGCAAAGTAACGCCTGATTCTATCACTTATTAACTCCTTGTTATAAAAAAACGAACACTGGCACTCCCGTAGTGCCGACAGAAGTTACACGGTGACGTCACAGTCGTGTTCGATGAATATGACGCGATTTCAATGTCTTTTTCCATCTTAAAAAATATGCCCAGCATGCGTATGAAAATTTTCACTTAAAAAAACTATTAACTTTAAAAACACAACGTTAAAACTACGGATTAAATAGTAAATAATAATAAAGATAATACTAATAAGTCTATTTAAAAAGCTTCAGTGTTTTTATAATGCTTTCATTTATTGTTTGAAATTGTATTTTATATTGTTAAATAAAAAAACCGAAGATATGTAATAGGCACATCTATTTATTTTTTTATCCTATTATATAATATGATAACATTAAATTAAAATTAATATGGCTCGACTTGGAAGAGCTTTTATACTGTCGAAAAAATACAAGTATTTTTCGCCGTCAATTTCCTGGAAAAGTCTGTTTAGCGATATGGCCTTGCTGACCCTGCTATAGGGTATGAGGATACAAAATTATACACTGATAATGTGACATCATTATCATGTTATGTTGATCTCAACACAGTGATAATCATATCTTAAATATACGGGATATATACCTGTGTACAAATATTTATTCTTTGCACAACGGCCTTTTTTATTTTTGAGATAAGGTTGTAGAGATCGTGGGGGTTCCGAGGATGACGTCAGATGGCAATCGGTCATCTTAACTCGCCCCCACAGCCAAATCCTTTACAATCTAAGCGGACCCTGGTATTATATAAGAAGAAGAAGAAGAAGAACACATAGTATAATAATCACTTTGAGGTGGTCGTGGCCTATTTAGATAGACAAGAGTAAAAGAAAGGGATGATGTAAAAGGTTATAAAGATAGATGGAGAGGATAGGAAGGACACAGATACTACTTTCACGGACAATTAAGGGGGAGTGCAGTAGCAGCTAGAGTAGTCCGGAGTCGCGTATCCGTGGTGAATCTGACCAGTTATAGGACAGATAAAAAGGAAGATCCACCCCCTGGATTCAAAATAGAATAGAAGTACTTTATTAAATTTAATAGTTTGGAGAAGAAATACCTTACATATAGCGCAGTAGGACTTGTTGCACCGGGGTGCTCATGATTATTACTTATTTAAGCATTTACTAAGGTCTTTCTGTGTAATGATTGCTCTCCATATTGCTATCGTATCTCTACCTTGTTCTTAGTTGTTCTTTCCCAACTTGTTTGTTGTGTCTTTGAATGGTTGTACCCAATTTCCTTATTTTTACCCGACTTCAAAACGGAGGAGGTTTTCAAGTCTACGATATTTTTATTTATGATTGTTTCATAATGCATACATCACATAAAGACAAAATACATCTACTTTGTACTCAAAATTTAAAAATAAATTATTTGAAATATAAAGTGAACCGCTTTAAAAAGCAAAAACTAATTAGTACTTTCATACCATTTTTTATTCACGGCGTCTTTAAATGTTAGGTACTTATTATTGTAATAAAATAAGAACATATATAACCTCTTCATACATTAATACATAAGGGGGCTTATCATTTCAATATACTGATAGAGAAAACTAAATCTGTCAATTCGTAATAAATAGCATGATAATCGATCATGTTTTCGCCTCATCCAGAGCTGAGATACTGTTATCAAAGTTGTAACTACTCTTAGTTTATCCATCAAATGAAGGCTTTTGTGATTTGCGATCAAGGTTCAAGTCGAGATCTTTATTCATAAAAATACATAAATTTCTTTATCGTTGTTGTAGTATCCACTGATACTACGTAAGTATTATTAAATATTTACTATATACCAATAATAGTTCTAATTCAATTAAGAGATAAAAAAAAAATAGTGAATCCATGGAATGCTAAGAAATTCGTCTCTCTGTGTGGCTGAATATTGCGAACCATTCTAAATACATACCATGCCAAACCAAACCATGCCATGCCCAGCGGCTCGTGAGCCACATGCGGCTCTTTGGATGTGAAGCTGTGACTCTTTAGTTCCATACGAAAATTAATAATAATATAAATAAATACCCTTATTTGTTTTGAAAAACTCTACTTAGACATGAATAAGTAGATATTTTACTTATGAATAAATAGTTTTTTTAGTACAGTCTTTATTTATACGACTACGATAATTCATTGTTGACATGAAAAATTTATGTGGCTTGTGGGGAAGGCACACCAAGGTGAGAGGTATTAAATATATTTAATGTTTACTTTTATCATGACAAATATTGTAGACTGTTATTGCTTTCCTTGGTCCGTTTGAGAAATTCGAGGCAAGTTCTTTTTTATACAGTATTTGAAAATTATTGAAACTTTTTAATATTTTAATACAATTGTAAAAACAATTTATATTTAATGAAATTATTCAATTCTTTTTTAACGTAATACCACTTGTATTCAGCGAAAAAGATATTTTATTAAACCCATGACAGTAGCAGCAGTGCTCAGTTTTTCATGGTGCTTAACCATTTCTGTGCTCACCTTACGAAAACGATAATATTAGAGACATAAAAATTTATCCAGCGCTTTCTTGTGGAGGCACCCAGGGGCACTGGGAAACTGAAAAAAATCAAAGAATTTCTAAATTAAATGGGCGTGTACAATCCAGTCCATTTTAAAATTTGTACTTATTTTTAAACATTAGTACTTTCATACGATTTCGGAAACACCTACTGATGTCTTGAAGTCGGTGTCATGTGGAACTTATTTCGCGTTTTATTTCTGCACCTAATCTACGTAATCCAATAGATCCCGACAAAGCTTTAGTGACTGCAAATTTAGCATCGCCGCCTCCTCTACTATTATTGTTGTGTTAATACATAGTAAATGTAATGCTGACTTAATAATCAGCATTACATTATAGTGCATAGTAAATGTAATGCTGACTTAATAGTCAGTATTATATTATAGTGCATTATAGTGCTGACTTAATAGTCAGCACTACATTATAGTGCATAGTAAATGTAATGCTGACTTAATTGTCAGCACTACATTATAGTGCATAGTAAATGTAATGCTGACTTAATAGTCAGCATTACATTAAATCGTATGAAATTAGGAATAATTTTTTGCTTTTTAGTTCGTTGATGTTTTTAAAGGTGATTTTTCTTATTTTTACGATTAAATATTATAGGCAAATAACTAAACCACTTAGGGTTTGTTGATGACCTAGTCTTATTATGAAATAAGCTGTTAGCTTCAATATATGTTTCAATATAATATTGGAGCTTTAAGAAATTATTTAAAGTAATCTGCCCATAAGGCTGACAAAATCGATAGATGCTCAAATCATGCTCAGAAACTAAAATTAAGGTGGGGTAGACATAAAGCACGCCTTGAAGAACGAAGGTGGACGCTGTCAATCGGAAGCCCCACCCGGGGCTTCGCGAACGGCTGAGCTTCGGCTCGCCCCAAACAACCCGCCCGTTGACGCTGTGAAGGGTGGCGGGTTGGCTGGCGAGGCGGGCGTGGCCGTACGCGTTTTGGGAGCCGACGAATCGGCTCCGCGTATTGCCCCACCGCCGCCCGACCTGTTCCTGCCCGAAGATTCGCCGCCCGGAACCCTTATTGCAGAGTTGCGTTCCCGGAGCGGCCCACTTCCGACTCTACGCCTGGCCCCGGCCCAGACCCCGCGGGATCTGTTTTCGCTAGACGCGGCCGGCAGGCTTGTACTCACTGCGCCCCTCGACCGCGAAACCGTTCAAGAACATGTCATCGGTAAGTTCCTGCGTATTAAAGATGTAAAATATATAAAAAATTATGACGTGCTGTGTTTCCGAACTATTGTTTTTATGTATTTTTTTTTATTTTAGGCATAATAGCGGAAGATACCGGAAGCCCCGACTTTAAAAAGCATTATTTATATATATACCAAAGTATATTGTATGTTTTACAACGTTTATTTGCAACGTTTCAAATCATCGCGACAACACATGTAGATTAAATTATTTATGTAATTACACTAACAATGCATTTTTACTAAAATGATTTTACGCTGTATGTAAAATACTGTGCATAAAAAACTGAAAAAAAAACAACATGCAAATCATAGTTTTTTCAGTTATCGACAAATGCCAATGTACTCAATGTTATTATTATTGAATAATAATATCCCGTTAAACCTGTTTTGAAACAATTCATTTGAGTGCAACATCCTTTTTAAACAATTCATTAAAAATTTTCCTACATGTTTATAATGCTTGTTCGTCTTTTTATACGCTCCGCATGGTTTATTGCGAGCAAATAATAATAGTACTCGCATAACCCCAACTCTTTGTTTTAACACCACCCCATGAAGTCGCCAACGGTCCCCAGCCGCTCATACAACAATACATCTAGACTTCTATAGAACTACTAACTGCGTGCACTTCTCTTGCTTTAATTGTTGTGTATGACCTTTATTTGTCCTTCATAGAGTATAAATGTAGAGATAAAGGAAGCTTAAAAGAGGTAGAGGATAACGAAATTCTTATCTATGACGAGGTCCTGTGCTAATCAGTGGTCGGTATTTGAGTTGATCGCTAGGTAAGTTGCTATTACCGCGACCGAGTGATAGATGGGTGACCCTTTCTAGCACTGGTTTATATTTGATATCCGACCTCCTTCGTGTTTCGGAAGGCACGTAAAACAGTGGGACCCGATTAAAATAAAACTGATATAACCGCACCTGAAACCTGCGCTGTTAACAAAGAAATAAAAGGGAGTACTACGCGAAAACTCCCATTTTCATCTACACAATTCCCTAAAACTTTTTTGTGCTAAAACTAGTCTTTCGACTCAGGATTCGTCCACTCAGTCCAGTGAACTTCTTATTTAATTATTTTGTACGCAAATTGGAACCACCAACCGTTTAAATGATTTTAATTTCTTTTAGAAATTATATCATCAGATATTTCATAAGCCTTTGAGTCAATTGCTAGGTTAATTAGCTCTTACCGCGACTGGGTAAGCGATGGGTGCCAATCTAACACTGGTTTTCAAATATCCGACCTCTTCCGTATCTCGGAAAGCACGTAACACAGTGGGTCCTGATTATTGCTACTGAGAACGTCAAAATGCTCCAAAATGACATATTGTAGCATTCATAACTCAAAAACTTAAAAAAAATTCAGACTCCCCCAACGGAATATTACTAACTAGAGTTCAAACAATGTTCGAGAAATAACGAATATGCATTTTTAGGAAAAGTCACCAAACTCCATTATTACCTTAGTTAGGAAATCTTCATCATCGACATTATGTTTTTTTTTTTAATATTTTTACTGAAATATCGCATGGGGTAAATAAGACCCGTATATAGCATTCGTACGAAAATGTTATCAAAATCTGGACCAACTTTTGAATCAGTTCTCTTTTGTTTATGCTAATTCTGTCATTTGCTATGCCAAAGTTACGACGCCAAACGGAATTTCAAAAGGCATTACCGCGTTAACGTTTCAGGAACACGGAATGTGGCTTACGACACTTTACGTAGGACTCTAGGAGAGATCGCAATATACCCGTATGGCAAAAAAAGGGTTTCACGATCTACAAAGTTTTAAGTATTGCTTAGACATTTATTTAGATATTTGTTATGAATATATCGGACTCATCCAATTTACTTCCCCAAAAAAAACTTATTCTTTATTACATAAGATAGCACTTTCGCTAAAGAGTATTTTATAGTACTTTACATAACCCTTTAAGTATTTTATATAACCCTTTAAGTATTTTATATAACCCTTTTAAGTGACATACAAAACACACAGACTCTTTTCAAAATAATTTTCAAAATTGCATTCTTTTCCGCAATAAAATACGGAAATACAGGACCTTTTCTGGTCGACCACGAAATTGGTTTGCCACGCTCGCTCTTGGCCATTTTTATTAATGATTTCTTTCTTGATTAACACAATAAAGTTATTATGATTTCATGTCTCAGGCTATTTTACTGGCAAACGCTGAGTCCTATTCACCTTACCCATTGAAAAACCGGATAAGTTCGAGTCAAACTCGCACACTAAGGATCCCGTACCATCTCGTAATACTTTGCTAAGTTATTTTAAGATTTATACTTATCATTAGATTTAATTTAATTTCACAAAGTCGCTGCAATTTTTCTTTCATGTACCAAATTAAAGATTTTCTGAAATATATAGCTATATCTTAAAGTACAAGTATAGGAAAATTATATTATAGTTTCTTGTCAAATTTCATGACTCTAGGTCTACAGGAAGGACCCTCCTTTTAATTTCATTTTTCGGAGGTGCAGAGGAGAAACTCTATCGCGACTGACGAGGACACGTACAGGTGAGAACACACACCGACGTATAGCGAAATACAAAAATGTTAGTAGTACCTAGAGTCAAGTGTAGATATAATCAATTGTTGAAGTTAAAACAATGTAAGTATTTAGTTTATTTATTAAGGAAAACTTACAGCTAATATGCAATTAAACTTTAAAAATGAAATAGCTATGAGCTACTTAAAGGTTTTCACAAATAGAGTGGAGAGTAAAGTTTCATAGGAATATGGTGTTGTATCGCCCAACTGTTGAAATGGTAAGTATACCAGTACACACACACTGTAGATATGAGAAAATAATTTAAAACAGTTAAATTCTACTCATATTTACATCAGTTCCTTTATTGTATTCCAGATGTTTCATATAATACTTTTTTCCTTTTGATAAATTATATTAACACTCAATTCGCATTATTATGCAACGATTAATAGGAGAATCTCCTAATGTGGTAAAAGTAATAAAGATTTTTTTTAATTTTAAATTATTATTACTGTAATTCTCCATATAACACGGTACTCTTATAACGCATTAATATTATTCTATAATATACAATATAATGTTATACCTAACTTTAAATAATATTAGTTTTTAATTATATAATGTTACTGGTTCACACCGCGTTTGGTGGGTTCAACCTCTGCTAAAACAATTCCTATAGAAACAGCTGTTTTAAATCTTTGCTCCTGTGATGAACTTAATGACATGTACAAAAGAACCTTTAAGACCGAGGATTTTGGCGTCAAGCCTACATCTGACAGACCTGACTCTAGCCTGCATTCTGTCAATGTTATGGACAAATTTCATGAGTCAAAACAGGTTACATTAGGAATAATTTAATGCGGTGTTTAAGTATTATTAAATTTTCAAATTTTTCGTGCAATTTTCTTATTGTTTTCTTTCATAAGAACCTTTTCCTGACAATAACCAACGCAACAAAAAAATAATTAGCGAAATCGGTCCAGCCGTTCACACGTGATGCCGTGAGCACTCGAAATATGGATTCATTTTTATATATATGGACCCGGATGAGATGAGATGAGATGTTGTTTTACCCTAATTTTGACTCATCTGCTATCAGCCATTTAACCAACATCGTCTTTCTCTTATATATCGTCTTCTCCATTAAATGTGACACTGCCCCAATTTTTTATTCAATAAAAAAATAACAGTCGTGCAGATGTCCATGGGCGCCGGTAGGCACTTCGGTGCCTGCTGCCTGCTCGTCTGCCCCCTTGAAACATAAAACAAAAAAAAAACTTAAACGCACTAAAGTCAGGATTTAATTTTAAGGGTTCGAATTGAAAAATTCTTTCATTGTTGGATAGCCCAATTATCAAGGAAGGCTATATATCCTCAAGCAAAAATTTTTCACGTAATTTTACGCGGATTAAGTCGCAGATAACAACTTGTATGTTGTAATATCTTTACTTGCTGACTTTATAATGTACTGAAATATATTACTCGACTTGAGATGCCGTGCCCCCTGATGTATCTAATTATAATTCACTTCTACTAGAGTCTACAACTACACGTCACAACCTGATAATCTACTATTTGCTGCCACCGAGTTCTAACCTAATTTAGTCATATCGCCCGGAGATAACCAGTTATTACAAATTTAAACTAGTTGTAGTAGGTACTGTTACAAAAGACCTCGTGATCGCTCATATACACGTTGATTTGACCAAAATAGACATTTCGTGAGACTAGATATTACAACTGTCCTGAAACGTGCTGAAGACCGCTTGGGATAGAAGCAGCTAGTTTACTTCTCAAAGCATACCAAAACGGGCACGACCTTCATCACAAGAGAGCGACTAAGATGAAGAATTGATATGTTCACTACACCCAAAAATGTCTTATCATGACTCATTTCTACAATAACACAACCCACGTTGAAGGAAACCTCTGAAAAGCAAAAATACTCAAACCTCAGATTATTTAGAGGTAGCGTTGTGGAAATTGGTCGAGAAACTCAAAACCTTTTCGGTCATATTATCCTAATCGTTTCATACGTACCTCAACAAGGTTCAGCCGCTCGTAATATCCTTTGTTTCAGCTCAAAAACCAGTCGCGTTTCGTCAAAGGAATCCGTTTTCTGCCTATTTTCCGTATGAACTCGTTTCCTTCAGCTCGGAGCGATTCAAATTGTTCTCATGTCGAATATGAGCCTGGAGAGTGTGTAAACTTTCTTAATACCCTCATATTAAAGAGCATAATTGCATGGCAGCAATTAGCTTTTGATTTCAAGAGCTTAAATGAGCAAAGAGTTATAATTTCTACGTAATACGAAATACAATTGTGCTGGTTCGTTCTTACTATACAGTGCAGTCTATGTTAAAGGTCTAAACAATATAAGAAATGGATTTCAATACAAGTATTACATCTTAGTTGAAAAAGTAGCTATTAAAAGGTTGTAGAAAATTTGTTAAACTTTTAGTAGACTTTCTAATAGATGGAACGTTCTTCTGACGTTTGTGTTCTTATGCCGGAGCCAGACATAGCTCCAAGTGTTTGTACATTTTAGTTCTTGAAACTAAAAAGTTTTACAAAACTTTGCGAAGCTACACAAAGTCTCCAGCCACACCACATGATCATTGAAATGATCATTCAAATGAAGCTATGTCTGGCTACGGCTTTAGTGCCTCTTTTATCAAATAATATACCTACAGATATCTATTTGTATTGAATTTCTTGCGTCGCGAAACAATTCTGCGGAACCACCTACTATTAATATTTCTAGACCTACCTAGAACTTAATAAAGTTTAGTAAAGAAACCTATATCAAAGTTATGTCTTGTACTACTAGAATGTGCGATCAATTCTATTGATGCGTAAGAAGAGTCCTAATTGACGTGTGCGCGATCCCATCCCCATCATTTAGGACAGTTCTTAAGACCGATTTACAACAGACGAACGAATGCTCATTTCACCCCCATTCTATCAATTTTTTTTTTGCTTCAACAGACATAGAGCATTCTTTCGTTGTCCTGCCTACGTCCACAAATATTATAACTCTTATTCAAGTCTTTTGATTGTTGATATTTTGATGTAAACGCTAAGAACGAGCTTCCACTAAAAGATCGAAAAAGAATGATTTTGTTCTAGCTCTACCTCTATGTTCGTTTGGTGTAAACCCACCATAAGAAGTGTCCTTATTGACGTGTGCCTGATCCTATCTTCGCGATCGTGTCTTCAATTAGGACACTTCTTAGACATCAATATATACGGACTGTATAACATACGGACGTCTATTCCTACGGTAGTCAATTTAACGATTGCTATACATAATTATTTTTTTGTAGAAATATATAAAATATACATATAGATAATACACTCAGACTCGAGGAGGGAATCAAACCCACAACCCTCAGAGCAGAAGAGAAATTCACTGCCACTGCGCCAAGGGGACAATCAAATATGTTTGACGTTCGTATGAACTAAGTTCGCTCACATCGCGCATTCGTGTTCGATTAGGACAGCGCCTGAGAAATCAAGTCGCGCGTTTAATATTCTTTTCCACCCCCACCACAGGCGAGTAGGTATTGGATATTACGCGAGTATTGATCCGTCCATAATAAATATTTATGTAGCACGTTAATATGTATGCAGCAGTTAAACGCACTCCTCCCGCATAATACAGTCTCGCAAAATTAATACGAGCCATCGTCGACTGCGAAAAGGAACGGCTTTTCGCGAATTATACTGATTACCTACGCGTATTGTTCTGTATTGTGATATTATATGATAATAACACACTACAAAACAATATAGAACACATAAAAAGATTTTTTTATACTGTTGATTAGTTTAGATGCTTATATTTTGTCTAATCATTAAAAATGTTTGACGTCAGAAATCGCTTGATAAGACCGCCCTTGCGCACTATTTGCTAGTGCGACAATATTATCTCGCTTAATTTCTGCGTATGCAATTAAGTCTTAAATAAATAAATAAACATATGTTATACCTAGGTATATGTAGTTTTGGTTAAGCGTTTTTTAATTCCCAAAAATACTTTATAACCTCCAAGTTTTCGCTTTTTTCCTTAGAATTTCAAAATCGCAACTAAATAGATAAGAGAACTGAGCTGGTAAAAATTGAAAATTCGTGACCTCAATCAGAGGGCAATTTTTTCCGATTCAAACAACGCAGAAACCTATCTTTATTTTTATAACTAGTTAAAGTAGCCATATAAATACCATAATAGTCAATTCGGATTTACCCTTGCCCGGGCATTATCCGGGGGACAATAAAAACCTCGGCGTAAGGGCCATAGTGAGATCATTGCGAGCACAATGTACAGAAATAATTGAAAAGCTCCGCTGGAGTAAACACGACGACTCTATCAAGAAATAAACAAGCAAAAAACGCTTGTTACACATTACAAAAGTTTACAAATTTATTGCGAAGAACTGAAATAAATATATTTTAGCAATTTACCTTAACCTCGTTATCTCTTTTGGAACCTAACGTCTTTTTCTCCTCTCTATATTATTCTACACCGCCTTCTTAAGACCATGAATATATATAGAAGACATATGATTTATAATCAATGAAGGTTCAAAGAAGGATATCATTATAGGATAACATCAGACCGATCTGGTTAAGCAGTAATGGTACTAGGGGCGGTGAAGGTAGGTGTTAGTGGTCATTCTAAAGAGAGCTCTTAAACCTACACCTGATACACATGTCCTAGGCACTGCCTAGGTTTCTTCCTCTGCAGTGCGTGGGGTTCACGGAGACGCGGGGCGTTGCACGTGGCGTGCAGCGTGACGTCTCGCGGCGTGTAAACTCTATGGAAACGTAATCGCTTCTCCGTAAACGCACGCATGCAATGCCATATGTTTGAATTTGGTGTGAACCGCGCCGCCACCCGCTTCGTTTCGCTTCTCCGTAAATAAGACCTAACGTTACATAGGTTTTCAAAAATTTATAAAGGTACTTTATAAACTAATACTTCCGAATAACGGGATTCATTAGTCGCAAAGCCATGTTAAAAATTAAGTTACTTTCAAATAAATTAGCAAGCAATTTCTTGAGGAAAATTTATGGACAACCCAAAAAACTTTTGAAATTAAATATACAATACAAATACTATGTGTAGTCCTATAAATCATTATACAAACCAAGGAACGCGACGTCTTTGGCAATTGATGCCGTTCTCGTGACATATTTACGTGATTCGCAAACGCGTTCGATATTCAAATATGGAATTATGATTTAAAAAATCAATTACCATTCCATGTTCAAAGTAATATTTAACAAATGTTTTGTTTTTCCCCCTTGTGAAAAATTTTGTAAGCAGAATAAATCAACCAAATCAGTGTCTTCTTTACAAATTATATTTCTGCTGGTCTGCTACTGTCTTCTTAGAAATCTTGTATAATTATTGATTCTTTTTACGGCTTTTAAATATAAATCCTAAAATATACACTACGTGTAGATTTATGATCAGTACTCTGTTTCACTGGAATATCCAATGGAAGAGAGTGAATGAATGAGTCTAACAAGAAACACCAATTTTTTGTTATATTGAAATTGTTTGTCTTGAAATGACATTAAGTCATTATTCAATCGCAAGATTGTTTAATTGAAATTGTATCGCCAGTATCAAAAATAAATTGACTCAATTGGAGTGGCATTAAATGTTAGTTTAGTTAATAATATTATAGTCAGTGTAGTTTTATTTTGATCATAATTGTATTTGTGTTAAAAAATCTAATACATATGAGTTACGTTTAGACTTAGAAGTTACTGTGAATTAATCATTTTTGCGCATGTCATGACAGCATCTAGTAGACGCAATTGTAAATGTTACTTGTAAATTTTTTATTTTAAGTGAACTAGAGGTAGCGCCATGCTTATAGCCAAATTGGGCCGACGCGTCCGGGTACCAATACCTCTTTCTCACATGAGATCGGCGTGAAGTGGCGAGTGCACTGTTTGGTTTTTATATGAAAGGAAAACGGTTATTTACGGTAACGACTCCACCTATAATGACCAAAAGACGGAATTTCACGGAAAATCGTCCGGTTACAACGACGGTGAGCGTTGAAGTTTTTACAATTAAATCGATCATAAAAAAATATCTCCGCCCCGCGCACATCCCTAGCCTGCCTGCACATCTTTGATTCTGATGAATATTTACGAATACATGGCTTGTACAAAGCTTCTCCATTAAAAAAAAAAAGTTATAATACAACGTTTAGAAGCTGATGGTCACGATAATATAAACTAATCTATAATAAAATATAAAGCTAAAAAGTTTGTTTGTTTGCTTGAACTCGCTAGTCTCAGGAACTACTAGACCGATTTGAAAAACTCTATCAGAGTTATCGCATTTGAGTAAAGATTTTCTTCTATTAGTAGGGAAGCCCATGATGCTAAATTTGTACTCACTAAAGCATCGTGACGAGCTATTGCATTACGTAGATTTGGTGGAAAAACGAAAAAGACGGTTATTTTATGTTAAGATTATGTTGTCAAAAATAGTATGGAGTGGTTTTGTAGAGCGCGTGATGGTTTTAGCAACATTGCCTTGAGAAAATTATCAAAATGAATTATTTTCGTAATTCTTAAAGGATTTTCTTTACAATTCAAAATAAAAAATGGCAGCAGAGTATTTTACAACTTTGTGACTCATCCATTTTCTTATTTCACACTGAATTCTTTATATAATTGAAATGTAAACTCATCACCATGTAGTAATTAAATTACCTGCTCTGAACCTGACGGGACTTTTATCTGTCATTTATGTACTTATAAACAAGAATGTATGTATACACTTTTTATTAAATCAATGCAAAAGCCTCTATGGCCCAATACAGCATTGTTAACACTATCTCAATCAAGGCGCTTATGGTATGGTAGACCATGAAACTTATGAAAACTTTACAAGAGGCACATGACACAAGTAAAAAAAAAACACCTATTTAGGTTTCAACATTTTCTCAAAGTATACAGGCATAGTTTCTCAAAAAAAATTTTACTAAAATTTTGCTGTTTTATTGTATACTTAAATTTAGTGAATAAAAATGGATGACTACAATTTTTTTTTAGTTTTTTTTTTGAACCCTCTTATACTTATGTTGTGTAAAATACTATTGATTGTTGATTTATTTCATCACATTCACCTTTGTTATATATTAGCAATGCTGTTAAAAAACAGTTGTGTCAATTTTAAATCCCTTTTTAAAAGTGGGTTAACAATAATAAAGCAAAAAAGGCGAATCCGTGAAGAGACGAGGATCTTCAGGATCGCTAGGACCAGAGCTGTCAAAGGAAATCCATCATTAGGATATAAAGAAATAGCGCCCCAATCTTTTGCCCTTTATTTGTTAGTTATCTATTTGACACAAATTCAAAAAATCGACTTCGATACAAAAATAAAATGTAGTCTAGTGTCAGTGATCAATTCTTTATTCTTAGCAGAGGTTTTTAATTCAACCCTTTTGTATGGTGTGGAATTCAAATATCAGTAATGCAATGTAGCATTTTAAGGACGTTCATGGTTACTTATTTATCAGCAGAACCGTGCTTGTTTAAGGTTAAAAGTTAACGAACTGGTGGTCCGTTATATTCAGTACAAATATGTCAGATGATTCCACAATAACATCATATCCCTAACTGTGAAACTCTTGATCCATATTGTCAAAAAAATAAAAGTTACTTCCAAAATTAATGTCTAACCCAAGTGAAGTAAACTGATTTTTTTAAGCAGGAAAACTTACTGTGCACAAATCCGAATATGAACTAGAAAATAATATTTTATTCCGCCTCTTATTACGTCTCCATTATCACAAAATATTTACAACGTATCTAAAGAGCTGTTTAAATTCCGATCATCGTTTGAAATACGAAAACATAGTAGAAAACAATATCACTTCAATGTCTAATTTAAACTGAATAAGACAATAGTGTTGCAGAAAATGATTGTAAGTATATGCTCTTTAAAAATCTATAGAAATATTCACGATTAATACACTAGTTGTTACATGCGACTCCGTCCGAATGGATTATATTAATGACTATGAGCATTTCAGTCTAGTCATAAACTGCTTTTTAGGTGGAACTTTTTTGCCTTTTAAAAATATGTTTGAAGTGTCATTCGATTCGAATGAGAAGGCGAAAAAAATTCCACCTAAAAAGCACTTGTTGACTGGACTATACTATTTTTTAATTAAAATTAGAATAGACTTCTGATAGTCTATGAAGTTTCGCTCCACGATCTTTTAAACGTGTCAAGTCTGTCAAAAAAAGTTTTCTTTTATAACTAACATGCTGTGCCCGCGACTTCGTCCGCGTGAAATTAGGTAAAAAAAGTAGATTCAATTTTAGCGTTAGATTTATATACGGTCAAGAAAGAAGATCTTAACTTTGAATCAAAGTTTCATCTTCAGGTGTGTACATTTTTATGTCAATGTTTTCTAATCACTTAAGGTATTTTTTTTTTAAATTACTTATTAAAAAAAAATGGACAGGAAAGGGGAAGCCATCGCCCAGCTGTGGGGCACAACAGGCTTATTTAAAAAATCAGTCAAGAGGTAAAGTCGATAGAACTGGTCTCAAAACCAACAATTGCTTAGAATTATCTTGAATATAAGTGCGTTACAATCTATATGTGCAATAGGTGTGACAACAAATTTTGCAAAAATAGGTTTATAAAGTTCTTTAGTACCTATACTGTTGATAAAAAAATTAAAAATTCTGCAGAAATTAACGTTTGTGTAGAAAAAATAACAGCAGAAAATCGGCCAAAGATTGAGTGGCTGATCCCACCACCTTTTTTGAAAGCTATATCTGCGCTTGTAACAAACAGACAACTTTATAACAAGTACTAAATGTACATATATGCCTACTGCGCATTCGAGATCTATTCTGCATAATTATCCCCACTGTGGATCCTTAAGTCAGATTACTGAAAATTTTAGTGCTATTAAGAGGACCGTGTTGAGTAACACTGATTAGTTATTTGTTGGTCATACTGAGATGATCTCGCGTTTACCTCTAAATGTACTATAGTAACTTCTGTGATATCAGATTTGATACGAACTCTGCTAGTGGTTTATTAAGTATTTGACTTTTAATTTATGTGGAATTCACTTTGTTTCAAACCAATCTACCTGAAACGTGACATTCAAATACGTTGCTTGTGTGTCATTATATATAACTGCTTAAATTATAAGGTCAGTATTTCTGTTAATCTAAATGTTCTAGAAATAGTAATGTAGTGGGAACAATATATTTCTAAATGTCTAAATCGGCACTAATACTTTAAAGGTATTTTTCGTTTCTCCACCAACTGAACGTTAAGATTAAGGTAAAAGTGTACCTTTATTATTCCTTATCCAAAGACTAATTTAAGTATTACCATTCGAATCTTATTTAAGTTATATTTAATTGCACTCGAATATAAAACAAATCTCGAATATATTACAAACAAAACGTGTTGATGGGACTAGACTCTACGTGCTTGTATTTTATTTATAGATTTTCTTTCCTTTTTTCATTCCACGATCGAATAATTAGAACCTTCTTCATTCCATTTTTAATTATTAGTACATTATTGCCGAGGCGCAGAAAACAACCAATTACCGGACGGGTGGAGTTTTATTGGAATTGTTGTTTCTGCTCAAGTAGTACTTTTTTTTCAAACTGCAAGAAAACAAATAAAAATACGAATAAATATATACATACTACAAATTATTAAGAATAAATAAAAACAACACTAAGTCGTTCTCCCGTCATTTTTGGTATTTTATATTTGTTCGGTTTGATCAATTCATGAGGCAAAGGTACCACAGCCATACAGCCTAAAAGGTAAAATAAAAAAAATAATAGTAAAACGAAGGTGCCCATTTTCACTTTTACTGTACGATAGGCTCATTTTTATTACTTTTTTTTTTAAGTTTTACGTCTAGGCTATAAATATAATGAAGTAGTGCCGACATTTTCTGAATTTTTTTTGTATATAAGTTGTGCCTCTTGTTCGAACTTTAAAAATACGAAAATAATTAAATTTCATTAAATTGCAGGCGCGTTTTCATTCTTAAAGAATTCTTTTTTCGGATGAAATGTCACTATTTCCGCGCATGTTTGAGAGATATTATATTATCACAATAAAATAAATTACAGGATGTCTGTAAAGAAGCTGTTACAGAAGAAGGTGGAGCAACCTAAGCCGCTATCTAAAGAAAATAATCAGGGTGATGTCAAGTGCAAAAAAGGACTTACCGAAGTTATAGCCCTTGGTAAGCGTTAAATTAACGCGTAATAGGTACTTTTTATTCCTTAGAAAATGTATATAGGCGCCTTGAACATAGGTAGATAATTTGATCGGAAGTGTGGGATGCGGTGAACAATTTTTAAATTTCCCACTAAAGCCCGTCTTTCTAATTAGAGGTAGCGCCACGCTTTTAGCCGAATTGCAATTGTCAAGTTTAAAACAACCTTTCCACCACACGACTGAAGAAAAACTTCTTTAAGTCCATCTATATATATGTAATACGTATAATGTCGCATACATATCAGCCATTCAATTAACAGCCTAGCCTCTTTACGAAACGCCGCCGTTCAATTAGCTTCCTGAATGATATTCAGCCCTTTGATCAAACATCTAGGCAGATGACTTGGATCGATGATGTTTCATTTCTTGCCTAGACTGTTTAAAGTTTAATGAAAGTCCATAAAAGTCGACAAATGTCGATAAAAGACGATGGAGTCGGTAAAGGTTGATAAATATTTTTAAAGTCGATAAATGTCGATAAAGTTCAATAGATTTCGATCAAAGTTGATAGATATCGATGTAGTCGATAAAATCGATATAAGTTGATAAAGTCGATATGTCTATAAAATCGATAAAAGTCGATAAATGTTGATGAAGATGGACAGTAAGATAACGATCTTATATCGATATAAATTACCTATAACACGGGAATTAAGTTGTCTATCTTAGGAACAGACGTCCGTGTATCATATAGTCCTACATAGTTATTTATTTAGCTATCTTCGTTAAATTATATCTCCCTCTCAAGTTTCGTTCGCTTCCCCGATGATGCACTTCCGTAACACTTTCGCCATGCATTCGTCATCTTTCTCCCCAAAGTCAAGCCTTTACGCACGCTTTACTTCAATATAGGGATCTCATATATAAGGGGTTTAAGGCTATATTTTATACCGCATAAATATTTTAATGGAGTTATAGTATGTAGTATAAAGCTTACACTTATTTATTTTAGGGGGTATTTCCCAGTCCGGAAGGGTTCATCATAAACAGCCCGTATCAGTCCACTGCTGGACTAGGGCCTCTTCATGATTCCGGTAGGATTACTCCATAGAAATTCGAAATTGCCTATGCCTTCGAAAATGCCTATGGCCTATGTGCAATAGTGGACTATGATAGGCCGATGATGATGATAATGAATTCGAAATTAAAAACATTAACAGTTAGGCTATCTGAATCTATATGAAAGTAATTAAAAGTTCATCAGGAGACTAGCGGACGAAAATAAATAAACATTTCGACTAACAAGCAAACGTATCTTTCTTATTTGTTGATTTATTTTTAGATATAGGTAGAAGGCTCAATTTATTACGCTCGGTTTTTATTTCATATTATAACAGTTTTTCTGGAACAAGGGTGAATATCTACAAAACCTCTCGTTTCCCGTAATTTATTATCCTTTGTGTGGCGGACTTCTCTCCGGCGTGTTTTTGTCAGTTTTAATGTTAATAAAATCAAAGCCAAAGAAAATTGCATGGGGCGGGATTCTAGTGTTACAGTTTACTAATACGTATTGTTTTTAGAAGAAGATGGAGAAGGTTCTTATGTTCTTTAATTTCTGTGTGGCCCTGTGGCAAGTTTGGGGTGCTCTATTAGTAGGTACTTTATCTTAAATAGCGCTCCTTGTTAACTTATTGCATTCTACTAATCGTTAGTAGCGTCATTGACAAAACACAATGCTTTGAAAATACACGTCTAAAGGAATTTGATGTATAATATTCGCAAATACTACGTCTAGTAACTTACGTAGGTATAGACTACGTAGGTATATATACATTCGCGTTAGACACTATAGATGACAAACTGTTTCTAATAATTGATAGAATCAGGCGTTACTTTGCGGAAATCCATGACATGCATAAGAAACTAAACTACTTTGCTTTAATCAGCGAATGAATACGAGCGAAAATCGGTGTAATGTGACTTTACGAATAACGTTTGTAGAGTCTATCTCCTGATGACGCTTCGGTGTCGAAGCGAAACGTGCGTTGAGGCACATCGGACAGTCAGTGTAGTGCTGTGCTTTTGCGCCGACGGAATAGTATGAAATTTGGCACAATAAAAGTTTACATTGAGGAGGATGATGGCGAATGCTAATATTTTTACAAAATATCACTAATAATATATTAAATTATTATAATAAAAGGACACACACACCAATGCCAAACGATTTACACACACGTGTATACAATTTACTATAGTGATGGTGTCAAAGCGTAGTCATGACTTAACGTCGTTGAAAAAAAAATTGAAATTTTGTATACAGTTTTAAATTTGGTACGCAAAACTAATGATTTATGGCCGAATTTCGACCAGGCGACTATCTCTTATATTTTATTTTATTTTTTATTTTTATTTTTATTAATACATCGCCAACAAAATACGCACAAATACAGTCAAAAATAAACGTTCATTAAAATAAACATACCGCCTGCATGTTTTTATAAAGTTTAAACCAAAAATTGATAGATAGTTGTGTCACACACATAGCGTGGCGACACCTATTGTGGCGACGCGTCTTTTTCTTCATTAAAGAGGGTATGTTTGTCATCATACAATAACTATTTAGAGTGTTTTTTTTTTAAGAGAAATCTTCTATACCTTCTCCGAAAGCTTACTATGCGCTATATTAAACTAATGGAACCGTTTCATCGTCAACGAACACTTGACTTATACGTCGAAAACGAATCGTCAGGTGTCGGTAACGGTGTTACCGACACCTGACGATTCGTTTTCACCTCTGTTGGCAGTCCAGCAGCGCCAATGTTTGTTCTTTTTTCTTTCAAAGAGAGCAATCTCTGCCAGCGGACAATTACTCTTTAATGTAAATATATGGCCTCCAATGTTGTTAAATAAGTAGAGGAGCCTACAGAACTTTGCAAATAACTGTGGTAAACGCTCAGATGCTGCCAATTCCAGATTTCCAGTTTCCTCACAGAAAAATAATGAGAAATCTATATTTATAAAAGTAAATTTACATTTCATTGAAACCATAACCCCTAAACTGGGTTAGCTCTTTTAGATTATAAGGGCTAGTGCCTTTCCTAACATTGAAAGTTTTCTACTTTAGCTACTAAATTAGCATTATGCAGCAACTTTATTTTATGCGTGTAATGGTTGTGAGCGTGAGCGTGTGCGCGTGTGTGCGTGCGTGTGTGTGTGTGTGTGTGTGTGTGTGTGTGTGTGTGTGTGTGTGTGTGTGTATGTGTGTGTGTGCGCGCGTGTGTGGGTACCACCAAATTGAAAAAATGTATGACAACGGACTGGGGGGAGGTCAAAAGCTTAGTGACGTGACATTTCAAAATTAAAAAAAAAATTAAACCACTTTTTCTCTTAATTATTTTGTACTAGCAGTGCCTGCGACTTGGTTCGCGTAAAATTAGGTGAAAAGAGATTCAGTTTTAGGACGATGATATATGTATATCCTATAGCCTTCCTCGATAAATGAGCTTTCTAACACTGAAAGAATTTTTCAAATCGGACTAATGGCTCCTGAGAATAAACGAAACGCGTTCAAGTAAACGAACAAGCAAACTTTTTTCAGCTTTTTGTTCATTTTTACAACTATACATTTATAAGATGTATAGGTAAATAAATTTGCAAAATGTCCTGTATAATACATGAGCCTGGCTTAGGTGTAAATGGGTAGTTTGAATTGAATTTTTATCAAGTGCTATAACTGTTAATGGTCCAATATAACGTTAACATGGTGGCTGATATCTAATACTTTAAATTTATTCATGACGCGTATGCCTTATGATTAACAGGATTGTCAGAGTGATATGGTTTTAAGTATTTTCTCAGATTTTAAGCAAAACCTAATAGATCAGAGGCTCAATAGCTCAACGGTATAAGATATGGACTGAAATCTGCAAGGTACCCGGTTCGATCCACACCGCCGTTGTGGTATTGTTGTGCCCCCTCCTAATACACGCTTGTAATTTAAGCTTAGTTGGAGGGCCTGCCTTCTGCTCCGGGGGCCGTGGGTTCGATTCCCACCTCGAGTCTGGGTGTATGATCCATATCTATGACTAATAGAGATCATACTGGGTACTGGGTGTCCATCAGTTTCACTGATGGACACCCAGTCCCCCTATATTATGAATACAAAACTTATAAAAGGATAAACTGGCTAATTAAATTTAAAATCAAGCAAAAAATCTTTTAAACTAAACTATTTTCTACTCTCTGAATATCCACGGTTTATAAAGGCGAGATCGGTAGCACATACGGTGTTAATAAAATGGTATTTCTAAACTAGGTCACTCGCTAACTATCAAAGTCTGCTAACAGAGGGATTAATGGCGACCTGGTTCGGAAGGTGTCTGTCAGCAAAAAGTTGTTTGTAAATTAAGACGCTCTTTACCTTCAACTATAGAATGTTACATCTATAGCGAACTGACTTAGATAATGACGCGAACCAATAAGTTTCTTGGCTGACTCTGATTTGGGGTGTTTGTGTGGTGCGGCTCCCCAGAAAATGGAGCATCTTTTGTCGTGCTCTTCCTGCCCTGCCACCTATACGCGGGAGGATCTGATGCGAGCCACAGAGGATGCTGTTCGCGTGGCTGATTCTGGAATGGAACTGTTTGATACGCCATCGACACAAGAAGAAGAAGAAGCAAAGTAGTTTAGTATTTCATGCAAATAAACATATGTTAATCATTTTCATTAAAAAGTAATACTAACTGTCGTTTCCTCAATTCTATAAAAAGTTTTGCTACCAGGACGTGGTTATTCCTTTTCATCTGCCCGATATCTGGTTAGATTCACAATGGGTACGCGACCCCGGACCACCCTAGCTGCTATTATCACTACCCCTATACCATCCGCAAATTCAAATGATATTTTATTCAAGTAGACTTTTATAAGCTCTTAAGAGTCGTTTAAGAGCTAGGCTATTAAGAGAATACATTCTAATACAAAGTGTGTCTTCTCATGTCGAATTAACTTTAGTCTTCTTAAGTGGTGGTTTTTTCTTGGGGAGCTTCTAACCAATAAAATAGAGCGTATTTAGTGGACTGTATTTTTTATATATTAGGTTTCGCTTGGCCCAAAATCTCCCCTTTTAAGCACTTGCCGGTAGTCGCGATGGGAAATACAGCATACCAGAATGAAAGGAAAATTACAAGGCAGCTGTAGAAGGTAAAATAACGACGCACTAACCTGCAAGGCTGTTGTCCAGGCACGTGGGATCCCACGTGGACTGATTGCGGTGGTGTCCGGAGCGGAGATATTTTCGTTTCGACGACACTGAAAAAACGCCAATGCTTTTTTAACTCTCGTGCAAATGAGGGATTTTTTTATATATAACAAGGGGCAAACGAGCAAGTGGTTAACCTAAGTGACTACCGACGCTCGTGGACAACTGCAACACCAGAGGGCTCGCAGATGCGTTGCCGGCCTTTAAATGAAATGAGTTTTTTATATTCATAGTTTAGAGTTAACAGAAGTCTTAGAGGAGATCGTAGCTTAATTAGTGGCTGGCATTTGACTCGATCGCGATGTTAAGCAGTTCTTAACGCGATTGGGTGATAGAAGAGTGACCCATGCTAACAAATATCCGACCTCCTCCATGTTTCGGAAGGCACGTAAAACAGTGGGTCCCGATTAATGCCACTGAGTGATATAAATCAATGAAGTCCTTAGTAAATCAAGTGATATTCACGAAAGTTAACATTACGTATAGATTACATTTAAATGCCAACTTTAATTGTAACTTATACTTTAACACCATATTATTTTCTTTCTTTCTTTAATTCGGTCCAACCTGAAAGATAGTCCATTAGTCTTTTAAATCTTTCATAAATGATTCAGCCACAGCAACCCGCCGCCGGGTCTGTTAGTATATTTATAAAAGTGTTTCAACCAAAGCCATACCGTGGTAGTAAAATAAATGTTCCAGAAATTGTCAATAAACTTCACCTTCAAGGCAAAGACTACATAATTGAAAAACATAAAATAGATGATGGTATTGAAGCTGTTCCCCCTTTTACAGCTTCCCCTAAAACTGCTGACCCACCCGAAGATATAGGACTTCACGCCGATCTCATGAGAAAGAGGTACTGGTACCCGGACGCGCCGGCCCAATTCGGCTACAAGCATGGCGCTATCTCTAATTTACATCTTACTTTTGTCTTATTTTGTTATGATACATAATCATGTTTGGCCCTATAATGTTCTATACATGATACTGCGAATTATTTAAATCTTATAATAATTAATATACAACAATATTAAGCCTAATAAATACTATTGAGGACCTAGCACGAATCTTTCGAACCGAAAAATGTTCGTGCCAGACCAACAGCGGACCCTCCTTAACGTCAACGCAGGTTGCATTAATTAGCATTGCTTGAAATAGTGACACAATTAAGACTTGCCTAGCACGAAAATGTCATCCTAAGTAAAGTCGACTCGTCGACTTACTTCGGTTCGAAATGTTTGTGCTAGGCCCTCTGGTCTTGTAACACAATCTTACATGGTATCATTCTCATAGCAAATACTTCACACACATTATATAAAAATAAAAAGATCCAACATGTGTCAATTAACAGATTAATGCAGAGTAATTTAATCTTCTCTCGCTAAACACTACAAAACCTATTTATATAAACTGTATACAAAGCTCGTTACGTTAATCAAGCCTCGGCAAAAAGTATCAATGTATCTTTAAATTGATTGATGTACATTGTTAACATAACAATAGCGTGTATAAACCGGTTTGGTTTACACGTTACTGTTATAATAGTTCTATATAAAACTAGCGATACCCAACCTCGCCTTTTTCTGTCAATTTTTTGTTCTTCTTAGCATTTCGCTAGCGAGCACTATGTTGTCTCGGTCCAGAATGTTGCCACATCGACTGCGCTGTCAGTGGCAGTCATTAAGTCCTCGTGAACAATTTTTTAATTAAAGCGGTAGATAGAATTTGAAATAAAAGTTGCAGCTTATGTTGGCCTGATCGCTATCAAACTTCCAATTGACAAAAGAAAACGAAAACTTTCGGTACCATTTTACGAAAATTGCGCGGACGGAGGAGTATGAAATTTCACACAATTATAATTTGTATAGAAGGGGGTGTGTGAATGCTAATATTTTTTTTATAATGTGCAATATTAATATATTAAATTATTTAAAATAAACCACAAGCACACCAATACCAAATGATTTACGTGATTTACACACACATGTATACCTTTTATTATATGTTTGTAGACATGATGACGGTAAAAATATTAATTTTCAAACATTACAATGTTGTTGTTCAATGAGTCGAAATTGTGTACACATATATGCATATATGCTCATGTAAAGCTTTATAAAGGCCGAATTTCGATCGATCCCTAGTATATTTATTAGATACTGAATTTATGATGACGCTTTAAATTTCCTAGTACAATAATGATTACAATCAAACTATTGTTAATGCTACGATTTTAATACGCTTTTAATACGAAACCTACTTGCAATGTTATTTACCTCTTGTTTTGCTATCATCTAACATTATCAAAATCATGAATAATTGGAAATGCTGATATGGAGATAAGAGCCAAGCGGTCTGCAAAAGTTTTATCGAGGACTTTTGTAAAACTTCTAATGTCTCCACGTGACATTGAACAAAAGCAAGATCTCAAGAAAGTTCAGCGACGTTACTTGTTGCGATTAGTTCCAACGGCTAAAGTTTTCTATCAGGAAGTTCCATCTCATTTTGCTTCACGCTCGCAGTGTTTTCAAACACAACGTAAGCGAGATGTTCCTTTTATTTGATTGTTATCAGCTGTTGGCCTTAATGACCTTGACAACGTAGAGAATTTTAGGAGGTTTTATGTAGAAATAAATTGCAAAGAAATCATAGAACATACGTACTAATAGGGTCTTTTTAGTGTGACCATCTTTTTTATATCCTGGGGTGGGACTTTCCTTTTACACTGTCCGATAATTGATCAGATCCACTACGGGTACGCTACCCCGGACTACCGTAGCTGCTATTGGCACTCCCCCTATACCGTCTGTGACATCCGTAGTAGTATCCGCATCCTTTTTCTCCTTTTCATTTACCTTTATATCCTTTTATTCCACCCCTTCCTTTACTCCTATCTATTTATCTAATTAGAGGTAGCGCCACGCTTGCACTCCTTTTAATTTGCAGCCGAATTGGGCCGGGCCTTCCGGGTATCAGTACCGGCGTGAAGTAGTGTCAATGCTGTCACGTCAAGTGATGGTATTGCTGTCGCATTTTGTTCGGTTTGCGAGTGTTCCCGGTGGTCTATACCCCTCTTTAAAGGCTGACAATGCTTCTGCAAGCCATCTGGTTGGGCAGATGTCCATGGACAGCGGTTCAGCTAAGTAACTACTTAAAAAAAGTACAATATAAAACCGTGCGTGTGTATATCATTACTGTAGAATTTGATACCCAGGAAGAATCGATCTTAATCAGAGTTAACTAAGATAGGGGTAGATATTGAGACACCTATTTTCTTTTAACTTTATCCTAACGCCCGAAATCGATATATCTTACCTTGTCAACTGTTACGTGATGAACTATAGATATACTATGTTATATATACACACAAACATTACCGGAAAAGCGTTTTTGCTCTTTGTAAAACAATTAAACCTTAATAGCTTTTCTTTAAGGTAACTGAGCTGTATTGATTCCAAAACACCGCAGTTGTATAAAAGAGTCATACTTATTGCTTCCTTATATTGTTAGGTGTTAAAAAAAGAATTGCGAAACAAAATTTTTGGACGTCAAGAGAAAAGAAGCATTAAGAACGCTCCGTCAACACGGTAAAAAGTAATTCTTGAAGTTTACAAACGAGTTTGTAAACATTTACAATGCTAAGAGAAGAAAACCTTTTCCGCATACTTTTTACGCTCCAAACCGACACAAAGTTTAGTTTTATAGGTGAATTTACAAAAGAAAATCTTTTAGCGAATTCTGTTGTAGGGGATTTCTTATAGATTACAACGACTTTATAAAATATATACGGCGATATATAAAAGGCTAGCCATACCTGCAACTTCGTCCGCGTAATATTACATTTAAAAAAATGGATTAAATTTTAGCGTGATGTTCTGTAGCCTACAGCCTTCGTTAAATGGGCTATCTAACACTGAGATAATTTTTCAAATAGGACCAGTAGTTCCTGAGATTAGCCCGTTTAAAAAAAACGAACAAACTCTTCGGCGTCGTATATTAGTATAGATACAGATTTACAAATGAAAATCTTTTAGCGAATTCTGTTTCTTTATTTTATTTATGTTCATTCATATGGATGATTTGGCCTGTTACTTGCTTTGAGCTTTTAGGTGATGCCTTTTAGACTAAAACGGCTTTATCTTCACATAAAAGATTCAATTTTAAATCTACTGATATTTTCTAGTCGCTGGTGCCTAAAACATCGTCTGAGTAATTTTAACAAACTTAAAAGTTTTTTCTTTAGATATTTCTTTTATATGGTATCCTAGGTAAATTGATGTACAAATAAAATTGAAGGATCTATTTTTAAAGAATAAGCAATATTTTTTTAGTACTTGAATATGACTATATACATATTTAATACGTAAACTCAACGTTAAAACATTTATATCTGTAGTTAAATATTTTACAATACAAAATTATCATTTTTACAGTAATTTAATGGAGCAAATAGACTTTTTCAATCATTCTCAATAATGCTACTTTCCCAAAACAAAAACAATAAATTTATGTACTAATATATAAAGGCGAAGAGTATGTTTGTTTGCTTGAACGCACTAATCTCAGAAACTACTGGTGAGATTTGAAAAATTCTTTCAGTGTAGCCCATTCATCATATAAAGTTTTTCCTAATTTTACGCGGATGAAGTCGCGGGCACAGCTAGTTAGTAATAAAAAAAAATTTCAACGTTACAAACGGACACTTCAATTTCATTTTTATATAGATATTTACCCAATGGGTCCTCTCTGTTTCCTTTGTCCAAAACTGTGAACACTCCGACCACTTCATGGCCATCTTATTTATACAACCTTTATTGAAGTTCCCCAAGGTTCGGACATATCGCAAGTGTCAAATGGTTCCAGAGAGACGTTGAACGAAGTAAAAAATTCCAAGGAGATCGTATGGTTGTGGAGTTTTGGACGTCGAGGTGTAATTTCGAGTCCAGAAGGAATTTCCGGTTGTTTTACTTTCTAAATCGAACTTCATATCTTTAAGATTCCATTCTGTTCTTTTATCGTATACCTATAGAGGCTTCAACTAAGCATATGCCAGTTGAATAAGCCTTGAATACATATTTTCCTTCCCTAAGTATGCGAGGAAGTCAAATTTAGCATAAACTCAAATTTTCCGGTACGCTTCGATGCAATCAGACACGTAGCAACATGTGTGACGCATCATCTGATTAATCATTTTGTAACAAAAAGGGGGGTCAAACGCGCGACCCCTGCAGCGAGGTCCCTTGCGAAACGGTGTGGTAATTTTTACAGTACCTACTCGTTGATGGTTAGGGACATATTTTTCAGTTTCTTTAAAAAATACTCGTTAAGTTAACAACCAGTTTATATGGCGATGTAGTTGTAGCATAATCAGTGACCAGCATTTGATTCGACTGCTATCGGGCCTAGTAAAATTATCGAGAATGTTTGCGGTAGGCCCCTCTGGTCTTACCGCAACTGATTTTCAAATATCCAACTTCCTCCGTGTTTCGGCAGGCACGTAAAGTACTGAGTTCCTCCCCCCCTCTCATTTAACCCCTCCCCGCGGTGCCAAAGGGGCCGGTAGATCCCGTACAGTAGGGACACCCCTGAAGCGTTGAGGACAGAATCACATGAAAGCCATAATCGACTAACAATACGATATATCCAGAATATATTCACTATAATATACATTTTATGTACAACGCTAGCACTATATACATTATACATATAAAAAGGTCAAAGGTCACCTATCGGGAAAATTTTAAAGCGCAGGACCTACAAAGATGTAATTTGGCATTTGTACATACAGAGGGGAATAACTACATTATATACAGCAGAACGAACCTTTCCTAACAAGCTACAATTCAACAAACTTTTTTTATTTTTTTTATTTATAATATTAAAAATTAACATTTTATTTTGCGTTGAATGATTAAAACATATACTCATTCGAGTTTTACCGTGAATCATAGCCATCGCTTTTGATTTATACAATTTCAACCACGGTACCAAATCAAAAACTAGCGATAGACTCAAACGCCGGCCACTGATTATGTTACCACATTGTTAAAATAGTAAAGAATACATACGTATGTTACCAATAATATTTCAATATACGTAAAAGAAATTCGAAAATATTGTGCATAGATTTTCGAGTGTGATCAGATATGCAACCTCTTGATAGTGAAACTAGGCTGATTTAGATAGATTTAGGCAGATCTAGAAGGTAACTAGCTTCAACCCGTGACTTCGTTCCCATTGCTTTCTTCAACTTTCTTACAAATTCAGCCCTTTTAAATTATATTTTCGCGACAAAAAGTAGCTCCAAGTCCAATCTATTTCTAAAAATCCTCAATCAGAATTAGTTTAGTAGTTTAGGCGTGAGAACGTAACAAGCAGAGTAACTTAACATTTACAATACAAAATATACATTAACGATGATGGTTTTGCAAATTTCTATATACTTCACAGCGGAGAAGATATGCACATAGCTATACACGTTGGTGATGAGGTAAAACCTACTTTATATATCTATATATACGAGGATGACTCTTAGAATATTTTTTTTTTAGGTCTCCTAGATTTTTTTTAAATTGCCTGAAATGTCTAGAAGCAACACTTTTCTATTCTCCTATAGAAACGATTCTTGGTCATTCGTAAATGTCATTTTGAACTTTAATACCATAACATAAAGTTCAAGTTTTATTGGAGTGGTTCAGAGAAAGCAAAATAATTGAGTAACGTTTCTATCGTATAAATACTGATGTCAAAATTTATAAGATGGGTAAACGTGTCTCGGGAACTGGACATAAAGTGATTTCATCGGTAGGACAGACGGACATACAAAGCGCAATTATAAGCGGTCGTTGTAGGACTACGGAACCCTAAAAATGGATCAATACCATTTTTTACAAAATATAGCGGAAAACAATTTCATACACCTGCACAAGTATTTTAATTTAAGATTCAAATCAGTTTCAAAATAGCATCAAAAGATGAAATAAAACTTAATTATAGTAAATACGGGTTTTATAATATTTTTTAATCTTCAAAATTCGAAAATGTTACTAAAATTCGGATAAACGGATGTACATATGCGTTAATATTTAGGACTGTTTACTTAGAGTAAGTTGTATTTTTAACTTTTATCTCTCATGTATTTAAGCCTAAGGCTCCTACCACACCCAGATCCCTTGGTGACGTTGCCGGCTACGTAGCCATGGACCACTGGATGATTCCGTAGTCTTATATAAATACGGAAACTCGTATCATATATGATTTAAATACAAATTGTTATCACTTAGTCACATGTCTGTTAGCTTTGTTATTATATACTAATTGTGGGCGTTAATAGCACACACATTTGGAATATTAATCAAACACTGAACAGATGTGAAAATAATTCGGAAAATCCAAAGTGCACACAGAAACATTACGACGTTATTCTGAATCTAATATAAAAACACGACATGAAAAAATATATATATATCCTTCTGAATTATGAACAGCGTTCAAACACGACTTTTATCATAATCTGTGTGTATTTACATTTAGCAATAAACGCCATACCAAAAGAATAGAGTGATTTTTAGTTCTCGAAATCACTCGATTTTGATTACGAAAGAGTTACTAACTAACTGTACCCCATTAAGCAATTTATGTTCAAAACTCTTTCGTTATACGTATATATCCATCTATCTACAAATATAAAAATGAATTCCAATTTTGTCTAGGTCAATTTTCATCACTGGTGAAGGGCTAGACCGATTGTGATATTTTTTATGTTTGTTATTGTCAATAGATGGTTCTTATGAAAGAAAAACTTCGCGGCACATTAAAATAATGAAGAATAATGTGGTTACACTATATTCGATAATTTATAATGTAAAATGTCAAGCAATGATGACAGGTTTGAGTAAGGCAGTGACTGAATGGTGGCCGAGGAAGAAAAACGGAGCGTTGGTCGACCAGCAACCAAATGGATCGACGTGATAATATCTGTCGCGGGTCGAACCTGGTCTTGACTCGAAGGTTTTTCGGCGAGGAATGAAAGGTGGGAGCTTTGGTCGACATGATCAACCACGGCAAAGAAAGTTCTTCAGTCCGGGCTAGTTGGACTTGCCTGGAGTGGCAGCGACTCGTCAATAGTTGCTGATCGGGAGGTCTATATAGTGATCGTATATTGAAACTTCACTAGCGTGAATTAAATTTTGCATTGTGTGTGTCAGCGCCATCTAGTATAACTTTAGTGTAACTCTTTTCCACTCTTGATATTATCGCCATCTCGCGTCGTGCGTAGTTATTAGGTCAATATTTTACCTTTGAGCTCCCGATCCCGGGGTAGACTCCCTCCTCGGAGGTAAGTTAAAAACTGCGATTCAGGAAAATGTACATTCTGTTAAACATAAATATACAAAAAAATAGTG